>JAOEHI010004306.1:0-10118 GCA_025447815.1 Percopsis transmontana | reverse complement strand
GTGTGTGTGTGTGTGTGTGTGTGTGTGTGTGTGTGTGTGTGTGTGTGTGTGTGTGTGTGTGTGTGTGTGTGTGGGGGATTACCGCAGGGTCTCTATCCTGAGTCACATGGAATCGTAGACAACAAGATGTACGACGTGACCAGCAATACCTTGTTCAGCCTGAAAACCGACGAGAAACTAAATGCTAGGTGGTACCAAGGAGAACCTGTAAGTGAATCAATAAATGACTCTAAGCTGAATTAGTTTTCCTGCAAAACCTAAAAGGTTCAGTGTTGGGGCGTTATAATACCTGAAGCTTTACAGTAGGTCAAATAGGAGGATGTTGTGTTAACCTGTTGTTTGCAAGATCTTTCAGAACCATTGACCAGTCAGTGTCCAGGTTGGTAGTTCAGTTGATGCCTGTGTTTAGAAAATCGTCCAAACGTTGGTATTGCTCTTTTGATTGGTTGATTGTGGTCCAATCAACCAATTGACACCTGTTAGTACCGCCTCTATGACAACAGACTTAAGATAGTTTCTTACTGAAAAAATAACATATATATTATATAGTAACAATTCCTGTATGGCTGCATGAACATGATGGCAATATTAAACTACTAGACAATATTTACTCTCTTTCGAAAGGGAACCCAAAGCAATGCACTTGTTACAGCAGACAGTAATGCATTATATATATGAATTATATAACAGTTATTGTTTTATGATCATGTCACCCCGTATGGTGTAATTTTACTGTCTATGAACGACGTGAGACACTTGTTTTGTTGACAACTGCCAGTTTCATCTCTGACAATCAGAGTATAGAGTGCTTGTTAATGTAATTATGGATTCTGCTTCTGCCAAATGACAGCCTGTGAGGCCTGTGGGTTCTGCCTGTATAGACGCTGTGTGGTTTTCATTTAAATGAGAGGGCTTATAAATCTCATTCTTTACTGTGTGACAGCCAAGCTAACCCAACCCCCACCCACCCATGAAAAATACACCAAGCGTGTGCCTTTCCAGAAGGAAGCTGCTATCAATGAGACCATTAACTCCAAATTAATCTTTTTAGAAATATACTCATAATTCTTTTAAAGGCACCATACTCCATCATTAGTGCATGGGGTGCGTTTTCAGGTTGGGTCACAAATGTATCGAATATTTAGTTATTGATTAAACCTTACAAGGTAATGTGGTTAGAGTCCTATCAATCTGGACTGTTTTGTCAGGGAACAACCTTTTACCATAATGGATTAGACAGGACTGCTGGGATATGTTGTGATAGATTAGCTAGCTACAGTATGTGTTTTGTTCATCTTAGTGTGTCTGCACTAGCCATTCAGTTCCTCTATTTTCCACTGTCCATTCCATAGATTTGGCTCACCGCTATGAAGAACAAGCTGAAAACAGGCACCTTCTTCTGGCCCGGCTCAGATGTAGCTATCAATGGCAGGTTCCCAAATTACTATAAGCCATATAACAGGTAACAGAGAGACAAATATGGTCTATTATTTAGTGTTGTTTGCTGTGGATCATATAATATTTAAACCACTTGTGTGTTCAGTTCGTCCTCTGTGATCTTTTCCAAAAAGACATTGTTTTATTTCACAGTAAGGTTCCCTTTGAGAAGAGAATTGCAACGTTGCTTGAGTGGCTCAGTTTACCTCAAGGAGAAAGGTATCGTTTCTCCTCAGTGATACTCACAGCTACTGTAGTTTCACATAAGAATTTCACACCAGGTTGAATTGAATGTTTCTTATGTAATTATAGACCTGACTTTTACACCTTGTACCTGTCGGAGCCTGACTCTGCCGGCCATCAATTTGGACCAGCAAGCAGCGAGGTTAGTCATTTAATCTAAACTTTAAACTGGCGAGTGTGAAGATAACAGTCAACTAGGGAACAGGAAGCAGACAGAGCATGTGAACAACTGCCAGAAAAGGATGTGTATTAAGACATATCTTGGTTATGAATACCGTATATACTCGTCTATAAGTCGATCTTGTCTATAAGTAGAGGGCAGTTTTACAATTATGAAATATGCTATGACTCGTTGATAAGTCGAGGGTAAAACTTGGGGCTCTGAAATTGTGGGATTTTTATCATTTTGTCAGATTTTACCTAGCAGCAATCGCAATCGCTCTCTCCTCCCGACGATAGAGGCTGACTGACTCAGCAGTTAGCGATGACGCATGTGGCTTGGTATCAGATTTCAGTCAAGCATCAACAGCTGCTGTTGTCTGTGTGTGTGTGTGTACCCGGTATCCGTACAGCTACCGGTAAGTACACTAGCACTACCCGTAACTCGACATTGCCCTGCATTCAATGTACAAAATTCTATCGAAACTAGCACTGACTCGTGGATAAGTCGACTCTGCGTTTCACGACGAAGTTTACGACTAAAATTTCTCGAGTATATATGGTAACTAACCCAACATTTCTAAGGAATGGAATACACACAAGTATTTCGTTTTTAGCAGTTTCTCTAGCCACAGATAAAACCAAATTTTTATCTGTCAGAGCTAATGTGCAATTTATAACAAACCTTACTTCTGAAGAACCACGTCTTTGCATAGGACACTAAACCTGCATTGAGTGAATTTCGTTGATGGTGTGTTTTTAGGTGATAGAGGCCTTGCTGAATGTGGACAGGATGATCGGAATGCTGATGGACGGACTCAAACAGAGAGGCCTACACCGCTGTGTCAACATAATACTGCTATCTGACCACGGTGAGAAACCACTTTCAACGCCACGGCCACACATCTCATATCATGTTAAAGGGAGAGACAATAAGCAATGCGCCCAATGGAAGCATTTCTACCTAGAAGAATACACATGGACTTGTTTTTATTTGTTTGTTGCAATTTTTATGTATGAGATTTACAATTTAATGTACATCATTTAGCAGATGCCTTTATCCATAGCGACGTCATTCAATCCTCAAAATGATTGCTAGCGGCCTAAATAACATCAAAAACTCCTATAAACTCATGCAGACAAATGTGGTGTATTCGTTTTTGTCACTGTTTCATAACACCATGGCGATCTAGTTTTTTATACATGGGAGTATTCACTGACAGGCTCTTTAGGTGCTTAGAGCTATATTTTAACGATCCAAGTGCACGTCTAAAGTGCATGGTGCAAATGCATTTAGGGCATGTCAAAATCCACTTTTGCTAGTTTAACGGCGGAAAAAATGGTCACAGCGCCAGGCTCATGGTTCAGAAGGGTTGTACTTAGTCTCTTAATTATTCATGGATGTGTTTTGGGCATAACATACAATAAACCAATCTCCTATTAAACCCAACTTCTATTCCCTTTAAAAGCCATTGTTTGACTTGGCTTCGACACAGTACCCACTGCCGTGATAACAACCTTTTAGGCTATCAAGGTATAGCTGGTAAAGAAGACAAGGTGATAGGGTGAACAGTAAGGGATGCAGTAATACCCAAACCTTATTAAAATAGCCCATTATATTCCATCATTTATAATGGTGCGTAGCATAGTTTCTTCTAGGGGTATCTATGCTGATGCTTCTCACTAGGCTTCCTTTTTACTGGGTGACATTTTATACTTTAAAAACAATTGAAAAATTAAAATTTGTAAACATATAGTCATACTGTATATAGTCAGACAGGTTTTATTCCATAGCTACATTCATGTCCAGTAACGGGAAGTAACATACTGTAGTTATTTTTTTATTATTTTTTTATTTTTTTATTAAAAGGTTCTGAGCGGTTTAACAACAAGGGTAGAAAAAACTTTAACAATAGTTTAACAATTTAAATAATTTAACAAGCAAACTACTTTGATATGGCTCATTCCTGAAGGAAGAGTCTCTTTTGGACATGTTGGGGCCATATGTAGCCTTGTAAGTTGTAATTACTTCTGTTCGAGATCAGTAATATGAAAGTGTCGGGGCGATGCTTAGCTGTCCTTGTAATAAGCATACTAATCAAAGGACAAGTCCTTATGATTAGTATGCTTTTGCAGCCTACTGTGACTTATTCATTTATGGTGTTAGACATTAAAGTCAAGTAGTGTTCACATGTCACACCCTATACACCACCAGTGATGTCTGCTATGAATTTTAAGAACTGATGTTGAGAAAGCAAGCCTCCTGACATAAGTTATTATTTGGAAATTATGAATTCCAGTTGACATATTGGCAACGCATTTACTTCAGTTTTTAGTTATTTTTTCTGATGTGCGACCAAAATGCAATCCAAAAATGCTATGGGATACTTTAACAACGTATTTTATTAGTATTTTTTATTAAATGATTATTATTATCATGATGATTAGAATTGTTGTTATTATTATTCATGATATCATTATTATCAATATTATTATTCCAGGCATGGAGGAGGCCTCCTGTAATAAGGCAGCGTATGTGTCCTCATACCAAAAGAACATTGAAGACTTCATTGTCATCCAGGGCCCAGCTGCTCGCATCAGACCCAAGCATGTGCCGGATAACTTCTTTTCCTGTAAATAACTGTCAATAACAACAAAACGCCCCACTTCCCCATCCAGCAAGGTGGCACCATTCAGTGTCAACTCGCTGTTACCTAGGCTAATGTAGTGTTTCTTTTCCCAGTTGACTATGAGGGGCTGGTGAAGAACCTGTCGGTATGTGAAGTATTCCCACACGCTATGAGACGCTTGTATTTATAAGAAGAATGGTAGAATTATCTGCTTGCTCGGCTCCATGTCAAACAACCCTATGCACCAACCGTTCCTCTCCCGTCTCTGTCTGTGTTCTGAAGTGCAGGATCCCTGAGCAGCCAATGAGGCCTTACCTCAAAGAACACCTTCCCAAACGCATGCACTATGCTAACAACGTGCGAATAGAGAGAGCCCACCTCTACATGAAGCCTGGCTGGCAAGCTGCACTGTAAGAAACCCTCCAGTTCCTTGTTTTACTTGGCAAATCGCTATTCTAATAAGATGAGATCAAAATAATTCAATTGAATTGTAACAGCAGAATAGAGATGACAGTAAAAGTACAGACGTACTGTAGAAAATACAAGAAGCAACACAAAATAAAGCGAAAAGAGAGTAGTACAGTAACGTTAAATAGTTAGGTTTTACTTTAGGCTGGTGTGTTGTGGCTCTAGATAACTAACAGACATTGCCATTCAATTTGGAGTTGAATTGCAGAAAAAGTGAATGCCATTTTGGAGACCCTGTATAATTTTGTTTGACTCCTTTTGTGGAGTTGCTTATTGCTCATAGTCCCACTCCTCAGGCTATGTGGTTACAGGTCAGCCTATTCATGTTTAATCTGTCTCTTCCTCAGCCAGCCCAGTGAAGTCAAGTACTGTTTTGGAGGATTCCATGGCTCAGACAACATCTTCAAAAACATGCAGGTCAGAAACAGAAGGGTGTGTCTGTGTGTCAGTGGGGAAATCTTGCCCCCACAACAATAACCGGGAGTCAACGTCAGGTAGATGTTAATCAATCAGGTTTTCCAATCTTTCCCAACAACAAAACCGCACCCAGTTACAGAAAGTATTAGGTTTAGAGGCTTAGAGAGTGAAAAGTACGTAAGTACAATATCAAAAGAAAAAAAGTATTGTGATTACTGTAGGATTACAAAGTTATGTGTTTATATTAGGCTACTTCCACAGAACTAACAGAGAGGCTGTGCTACAAATGTTTCTAAACAGACAAGAAGAAAGTTTATAAACAACTTAAATTACAAAGCATATGTTTCACATTCCACTGTAGTTTTTCTCAGGTCAGGTTGTTAAAGGTCTGATTTGGAGTGAGCATTAAAATGTAGTTTCCAGGTCATCATTTGTCAAAAGGGTGAAATGTCTAAATGACTAGCACCCTTTATGTTATGCTAGTAAACATTTCTCCATGTAAATATTTACTTCACTGTCTTAAACTGTTTAACTTTGTTTTTTCCCAGAGCATTTTCATTGGCTATGGCCCCAGCCTGAAACACAGAACCGTTGTTCCCCCGTTTGACAACATTGAAGTTTACAACCTAATGTGTGGTATGCTACGTTTGTCAATGTATATATTTAACATCTCACTGTAAACACACTAAAATCAATCACTGTACATCTTTCTCTTTCTCTTCCTTCCTCCTGGTCTCCTGATCAGACCTCCTTGATATTCCTCCTGCTCCCAACAATGGGACTCACGGCAGTCTGAACCACCTGATGAAGCGTCCGGTTCACAAGCCCGTTCACCCGGCCCAGCTCTCCCACAGCACCCAGTGTGGTGTTAGCACCCTCGTCGCCGCTGATGACCTGGGCTGCACGTGTATCTCCCGCACATCAGCAGCCGTAGGTCTTCACCCAGAGTTTATCAGTCAGTCAAATGAATGGTGGGGGGCAGGACATTGTACACTGTAAAAAAAAATATAGGGAAGTAGCCTTGGGGTTGTTTTGGTTTGAAATACTAAACCTCTCCCTAACGCCATATCCACTTTTGTGGACAGTTCTGAAACGCTAACGGTGAGCTTCAAGGTATAATATGTAGGATAAACACACCCTACTCAGTTTTCCTTGTTGTTGTTTTTTTAATCACAGAGCATCTTTTACAGTGTCTGGGAGGCCGCCTTCAGCTATATGGTCCTGGGTTTGCCCACTGATATGGGCCTACCTGTAATGATTTATAAACAAGAACAACCCCTACCTGCTGCTAAATATATAGATTGATACTAACAAAATATATACATTTATTTTCAGGAAAGAATGATGAATGAACGACTTATCCAAACCAATTCTAGTGAGTATCAGTTGGATTTGGTCTTTATGCTACCTCCCTTGAAGATCCACTAAGCAATGTTTTGAATCAAGAAAATATTTGAAACACATACAAAATAATGTATGTTATATTCAATATATTTTAAACACAATATTTACACATGAGATGGAGATTCATGAATTGCTTCATAGAGCGGATTCCCCTGCTATGGATGTCGCCTGCTATGGATGTCGCCATGTTTACCCATAAGGTTATCATTGGCAAGAACTTCATTCCATTTTTAAGGGAATTCTTGTGTCATGTTTTGAAATAACCTTCTAGTCAGGATGTGACCACAGAGCCTACACAGGACCACTGTGCTTTTCTTTATATACATTTTATATGAATTGTCACCTCAGGCTCCATAGCCAAGCTACGTCTCCTCCACCTGCCCTACGGAATCCCTCACGTTCTCCAAGAGAACGCCGACTACTGTGTCCTACACCAGTCGGATTACCTAAATGGCTACAGCAAAAACCTTCTAATGCCTTTATGGGTAGCTTACACCCTTCAGCCTGTGGTGAGTCTGCTGTTTGAAGTGTTCTTTTATCCCTAAACATAGCGTGCACGCACGTGTTATCTTGGTTTCATTGGTTAGGGTTTGGCTCATACATTAAAAAAGCCGTCACACAGCTCAAGCGCTTTGCTGAGAAGCGAAAGCCTCCTGGTTGTTCTTCTTCTGAGCTTGTGCTGACTTGAGGAGCTCAGTCATTATGTGGCTGAGCTGGGGAGTAAATCAGGGCCTCTGATGGACCAGTTGACAGTTGAAATCTTTGAAGATGTTGCATGGATTTCTTATGGCGATATCCCACGATAGTTTCCCATCTTCTGTATATTCTTCATAAATAATATCAATTTCAAAGATTGCCTAAGCTGTAGTACCAACCCTTGCACTTCTATTTCCACTACTGTGTTACATGCTAACATACGATCTGGTCATGAAAAATGCTATGTCTATTCTCATGGCATATTTATGGCAGACTTCCATAATAGTCTCTAGGAAAAAAATAAAATACAAACCAATTAGTGTAAAAAATTTTCTTTCATTAGTAGCTGTCACTATTCTCATTTACTACATGGCCGTTGTTTCCGAGGACATGGCTTAAGCTGTGCCCTGACCGAGCCAAAAGTGTGAGCCAAGTCAAAACGAGCCAAGTCTCAAAAGCACTGGCAGTCTGCATCAGATGGAATACCACTGTTTCACTGTCCTGCCCCCCTGCCCCCCTGCTCTCCTGCCCCAGACCACTGTCCAGCCCCTGAGCCCTGAGGCCGAGGCGTGTGTTCGTGCAGATGTGCGTGTCCCAGAACTGGCGAGCCAGAGGTGCCAGCGATACAGAGACGATCCGACTCTGGACTTCGCCCTGCTGCACCCCCCCAGTGAGTATGAGGGGAAACTCATACTCACATTTTTAAATCTGCAATCATTCATCCACAATTATTAATAATATTGATAATACATATTAATAAGGTTTATAATATATGTATTATTAATAATAATAATTATTAAGATTCTTCTATTTTTTAACAAATTATTTTATTGTTTTATTATATTTTAATATATTTATTATTAATATATATAATATTAATAATAAATATATTAAAATACAATAAAACAATGAAATAATTTGATAAATAATACAATAAAAAAATCGTCTTAATGATAATTATCTTGATGATAATTACTCCTTCCGTGGCATGCGAAAATACAATACAAACTGACACTTGGAAACACTCCCTACAGACCACTACAGCAGAGAGATGCATTTGAATATTGACCAATGAGACTGGAGAGTGAGACAAACAGAGTTAATTGTAAAATGTAATTATTTATAGCAGCATGCTATCGATCATGTGTCGACATACAAACAAGGAATTGTCCGAAATGTTAATGAAAATAAGGCTATAAAGCTAAGCTAAGGTTGGGGACAGCAGCTTTAAATTTGAGTGTCACGCCATACCTCTTATGTTTCATGTCTCATCTCGTGTTTCTTTCCATAGATCTAAATATCCATGGACCTGAGACAGACTCGCTTGTCACAAGCAACATGGCTCCGATGTTTCCTGCATTTAAAGGTACAAATCCACGTACAGTATATTATGTATATCAAGTTGTGTTTCAGTCTCTCCGAAGTTCTGTTCCATTTATTCTTAATATTCCAGAGTAACTTTTCAGCCAAAAGTGAAGTGAATGACTGTAAATAAACTTAATTTCATTTGAATTAGATTATCACTAGACATTAGGGCATTTCCAAAAATGCTCCAGCACCAGGTGCAGTATTTCCCATATGTGTGTGTATTACCCTTCAGAACTGTTTGATTATACAGTACATACAGTAGCTGAACTAATGAAACACATTCAGAGATGTTTGGCCTGGTTCAGAGATAACTGCTTTATTTGTTAACTGTGCTCATTTTGAATAACTTCAACAGCGGCCACAAACGTATTCTGAAACAAGGCATGAGCTTATTGTCACTGAGGTCATGCTGATAAGAGCAGCCAAACATCATTGCAATACGTAATGGTGGTGGGAAGAGCTTTTCACTTAAAGTAGAAGTGTTACTTAATGTCGGTAGCCGTGCCCAGATATGTTTCACTTGCTGTTACAATACAACAGCCCCAGGTGCGATTGAGAAATCCCTTGTAGATTCTGTCTGACGGGGTATGATAAATGGATTGGAATTGTTAGTTTGCCCTAGTTCACCCTGGAACCAAGCTCCAAGGCTGAATTAGTGTTCGGAGTGTTTATTTTATAGAAAGGCCTGCCATACTGTACAATACATTAGATGTAGAACATAAATCAGCTTGCAGGTACTGTCCTCTGGTGGCACCTGGTTGTAAATACATTTGACTTGGTACAATGTGATCCTAGAGAATTACTTTGTCTCGTGTGTAACACGTTTTCTTAAAAAAACACAATTTAAACAATTATTTAGTTTTCATCAGCAGTTAGCCCCTATTCAACTTGTTTTCCATGTGTTTTCCATTATAACTACAGGTGTTTGGGCCTATTTCCACAACAACTTGGTTCCCAAGTACACAGTACAGCTGAATGGAGTCAATGTCATGAGTGGGCCCATATTTGACAAAAACTACGATGGAAGGTTTGATGAACCTAAATTAACCGTGGCGTAAGTAAACAATGTCCATTCATAGTCGATTTACATAATAACATTGGTCACATATTAACCAGACCGGAGTCACAGCAATCGTCTGAGAGGACTACACACATTTTACATGTTGGCATTTCTTTTGTGGTGATCGGAGGTCATTCTTAGCTCCCCAGGAAATCCACATTAAATGTTCACAGGTGGGGTTTTTTGTACTTTGAAAAGCGTGTTTGTACTGACATCTAGTGGGCGTAGATGCAGTT
>JAOEHI010004305.1:0-10118 GCA_025447815.1 Percopsis transmontana | reverse complement strand
GAGCAGGAATGTTTTGTCTACTAGGAAACAACAGGGGAGGAAGACCTTGTTTTCTTACCCCCTGCTGAGAAATGTCCTGTTGCATCAGCAGTAGTATTTTCCCTGCGTCATTCAAACCCCTACAATTTTGTTTTCACTTTAAATATACTCACTTACACACTAACCATGAAGAAAACATATGTAATGACCAGGCTGGCTGGCAAAACACGGTGCACAGCGTCATTTGTGTTTTACAATAGTTCTGTTTAGTGTTGAAAGTGATGTCTCAAGTTGTTGGGCATTTAGGAAACATCAGTCATAAGAGTGACACTACAGCCCTTTGTGTACTGATAAATTGATCAGATTTACATTTACAGGGTTTTGTAACAAACGTCCTGTGGAAATCCCAGACTTTTGGGATGTTGAAAAGCACTCATGTTTGCTTAGCCTCAGATGTCTCCTTCAGATGCTAAGTAGACCGGAAGCCCTTGATCTCAGTGCTGTTGACGTGGGTGAGGAGATGCACGTGTGACACCAGGTGGGAACACGACCGGTACGGAAGGATCTGCTGTGGCCAGCTGCTCCAACACACACGCACATTTTGGTTTTGGTATAGGCCTACCTATGAGGACTATATATTTTTGGTAATTGGAGGGGATATAATAATGTATTTGCGCACACACCAATTAAGCATAGCGTTAGTTCAGGCAACAATCAATTGTTGTACACCTCTCTCTTATATAATTTTCACTAACGTGAATATTAAGGGTTGTTTTCAGATATTGCTTGACCCTATTATGGGTATTACTGTGTTTAAGTTATCATGATTGCATATGTTCATACATGCTTACCATCATGTTATTGCGGTTAAAACTTCTGTCTGCTGCATGTCTGGCCTGTGCTGGGGGTTAAAGCCACTGTTTCGATACATCCATACTTATCAGTATGATTAGTAGAAGCTCCCCGAATTAGCCATTCCGCCAAAGATAAATTGTTAAATAGCATACTTCTATATGTCCCAATGTATTGCTTTTGTACCATAAGACGAGAGTTGTCTGACAGAACTGATCATTTTTTTCTGTCAAAGTAGTCCTGCCTGACTGTCGCTATGACAACATCCCTACTTCTCTACATCTGAAATGGGACACTTTCAAAAAGGAATGCTGATACTACTATATTTATCTCACTCCTATATGTGAATGTATGGGTGTAATGATAATTGTGGACTTGATGACTATCCACTCCATGACCCATTTACTTGGTTAGTGTGGCCTGTTAGGCTTTCTCTTATGAGCGTCAGACTGTAACACTGGAAAAGGGAGAGGGAAGCTGGGTAGAGTCTGACTCTAATTTATTTGGTTTGAGATTTCTTGTGTGTTCATTCTGTTTGTGAGGCATAACCCAGAAACCTGTGCATGTTATTTTACTGAACTGGAATCCTTTTTAAAGCAGCAGCAAGTATGTTCTAGTCTTCTCTGCTTTCACTCCCATGTCAATTAAAAAAGACAATCGGGCACTTGTGTTTTAACATTAGGCTATACACATGCCTGGCAGGTATGTTTGAGACTTCTCTTTTGCTCAGTGACATTTCGTGGTAGAAGCAAGTATAAACAAGTTTGTATTGATCAGGATGAAGCAAAATAGAGAGATTGATTTTACCCTGGGATTTGTACATGACTCCTCGCTTTCATTCTGAAGAATGCCTCTTGTCAACCAAGTAGAAATAAAGTAATAGTAGTCAATTTTTTTGCCCTCGGAAATCCATGATAGAGAATATTGGTCTTTCTAAAAGATAAATTGTAGCTTAAGTATATCATTAATCCTCCGTTATCAAAACGGCATTTATCAGAAATTGGAGGAAATGTATTGAGCTGATATATTCAGAAGGTGGAATGACACAGATAGAGGAGACATGGTATTCAGAGCCATCAAAAAGTCACAATATATTTTAAATTAGTCTTAACAGTGTAATGCTGAATGTGTGTGGGTCAAATCATTGGTATATAAAAATAATGTATCAAATATATTTTTATTTTATAACATAATATGGTATGTAACTATAGTGACGGGTTAGAACGCCCATAACGGAATAGACAGAAGTTGCTCACTAAGTACATTTTGTTACAAGCATTTATCCCCCGAAAACAGTAATTTGTTGGTTTGTTTATAGCTACTGCCAGCTAGGGGAGTACTGCCATCTAGTGGCTTGTCAACGTATTGTGGAATGAAACTGAGAAATAGTGTTTATTACCTGAAACACCTAATTTGAAAGAAAAGTATGACAAATTATTAAAGAAATATGTCAACTGTGTTTGTGGTTTTTAAAAACATAACAGAAATACCTTAATATTAGCCTAATGCTTTGAAGGAAAGAATGAGTACAGGTATGTTATTACATTGCACAGTACACTGGTTCTTAAGCAACCAGTTAAGCAAAAAGCATGTTTCAGGACCATCCATATGGTTACTCTTCATTCCAATTTTTTTTAAGGTAGCATGGGTGACTGATGATGGTAGGAATGTTTAGATTGTATACTAATTTACTTTATAGTCTCGTTCAAAGCCATGGCAAGTAGAAAATAATCACTGAACAAGAGAGAGGTGCTGAAGTCTTGTGACATATCTGTTTTTCATTTCAATTGAAGATAAGATGTCTCAAAAACAGTAGAAGTCTGTATCCTGCAAGTAAGACAGATACAAAAAATCACACTTCTGGGACAATAGAAATGTTATTGACCTTTTTTGTAAGGTAAACAAAGTTGTGGATATTCTTACAGTTGTGGGAATTGTAACTGACTCGTCCTTGAAGGTCTGGATCTCCTTCAGCAAGGTCGCCGGGAAATAGCCAATGACACCCATCTGGTCCACATAACGCTCGCTATAAACCTGTCAGAGAGAATAATGTGACCATACAAATACACTAACAGAGAACAGATTGTGAGTACCCTTTGTATTTAACATGCTCATTACCATCAATTCTTAATGGCAATTTGTGCATAGATGAATTTGTGCTTGGATAAAGTTACAGTGACCAAGAATAGGCTATACAATTAACAATGTTTTCCACCAACCACATTTCTCATAAATATGTATTTCTTGGCAAATAGGGGATTAGTTTGTACATAATATATAATATTATATTATATTATATGAATAATTGAATAACTTAGAATGAATAAATAAGTATGGCAAAAAAATAAATATACACATACACTTCCAGACCAAAAGAGACCTGCGCCCTCCTCTGGTACAAGTTTAGAATACACATAAACCATCTGTCCCTTTTTGATGTTTATGAATCTGCAATCTGGAGCCGTGAAGTCATCTAAGGCCGTGGCCAAGGAAAGAGCATCTGAAAATGCATGAAGACAGAGCAACAAGAAAAAAATACACATACATATTCTTTTATTTAATGATTACCTAATTGTATCATTGCCTTAATCAGAGCTATTTTATCATATCTTATCTTAACATATTTGAAGCCAACACAAATACCATCGTATTGATCATGTTATCTTATCTTATCTTAGTTTATTTAATCTTAGCTTAGCTTAGTTTATTTTATAAACGTTGAAGACAACACAAATACCACCATACTTATCATGTCTTAGTAGTCTTCTGACTTACATGAGCACTCTGCATCAGCACAAAGCTTGTTTTCTGCTAGTTTATCCATGGGCACTGCGCTCGAGCTCTGGTACAGGAGTCCCACACATAGCAGAACAAACAGTGGACAAATCATTTTCGAGAGAGAGAGAGAGAGGGAGAGAGAGAGAGAGAAACGTGACTGTTTGTGTGAAGGAACTAAGGTCTGAAAAAAAATCACCACACACTTCTTTTAGCCAGGACAGAATGGGCAGTCCCCTTACGTCACAGGCTATCTGTCCAATCAGTGATGACCTTCAGCAATTCCAACAGTCTGAAACTTTATTAACAAGCAAATCGGCTGCACTTGGAGATATGCACCATTTGATCTTCAAGACAGTATACCTTATGCATACACTATAACCTAAGACAAACCTTCGTAACTGAAACAAGTATTTTCAAGGGAATACTATTTTAATGATAATGATTTAAAGAATAAAAAGTATACTATTTTTTATAATAGATTATTAATATATAAACAAAATATAATTTAATTTATCTATCCATATTACTCTATAGCTTTGTCCCTATGCAGCAGATGCCAAAGATTCCCAACGAAGAACTGAACTGGAGGAGGCTCCCTGGCCCAGGCTGTATCTGTCTTTCCCCACTTCCTCCATTCATCCATGTGCTTTGCAGCTCTGGCCCAAATGGTCTTCTAGATCAGTGGTTCCCAAAGTATGGGTCCAGAAATGAAATAAAATGTAAATATTATTAAAAATAGCATAATTTAGCCACATAGACATCACCTGTAAGTCTACTGCTCCTATAGGCCAAGGTGGGCAGGGGACATGATAGTCCAGCCCTAACCCTAGTGTTTTGTGGGTCGGGGCTGAACATTTTGGGAGCCCCTGTTATAGATTACCCCCCTATTGCTTGTGCTTTTATTATCATAAAATACTGTATTCAAATACGGACAGTCTGTAGTGTTAGAAAAAAAGACCCCCATCCAACCCTGCCAACTACTGCTACTACTACTACTACTACTAGGCTACTACTACTACTAATAATAATAATAATATAACAACAACATGCATAGGACTTACAAATTACATTATGTAGTATGTATTGTTTAGCCTTATATAAGATCATCATAACATAATCTAAAGTTAAATTCCAGTGAATAATTCGTGCTTTAGTTACACCCTCATGCTTTTATCACCTTATTCGGCTGATGCAAAA
Organism: Percopsis transmontana; assembly: GCA_025447815.1. Classification (NCBI taxonomy): domain Eukaryota; kingdom Metazoa; phylum Chordata; class Actinopteri; order Percopsiformes; family Percopsidae; genus Percopsis; species Percopsis transmontana. The sequence continues at coordinate 5,312 of JAOEHI010004305.1, read as the reverse complement.
GACTGCAAAACGTTGCTGCGAGTAAATTTGTGGAAACAAGACACTTAAACGGGCGGTGTTTAAACAGCACCGTTCGCTGTTAGCAGGTATGGAAAGCCAAAATGGTCATAATTCAATACAAACTGGACGTGTATTAATACCAGAACGCCATAAAATACGGCGTAAGCAGGAAAGTCTAAAACACCGTCCACGCGGGCGACGTTGGTGTACAAACCACGCACTCCCTAACATTCGGGCTTCTGACGTAAATCCACTGCAAACTAGAAACGAGACTAGGACGGTGTTATTGTCCGGTTGAAAGTGGGGGGGTTGGGGCTTTGTTTTCTTTTGGGAACTCTTAGTTACCCTGGACTGGGTGTATTTGAATGCAGACATAAAAGTTGGCCTGATTCGGCAAAGTTCTAATTAGTTGGGTCACGTACAATTTTAGACGAAATAGTTGTAAGCGAGGTTCCAATTTAATGGATACGGGGGTGTCAGAGCTTTTCGGGTCAGGACAGAACTGTGGATCTCAAGGAGTTAGTTCTAACCCGGGAAATGTCTATGGAGCGGTTTCTAAAAAGGCTGGTGCGAAGCACCACTATAGGTCAAAGGGCCGACCTTCTCGGAACTCCAAATCAAGCAATAACCCCCCGTATCTACCTCCGGAGGTATGTTATTTATCACCAACGTAGTCAAAGTTAACATTATTTCATATTAGTTGCGCGGGAGATTCTTGAAATCGCCTCATTAGGTGTGTTGTAATGCATTAAACTGTTGCTTAGCTTGTCTATATTACTATACAGTGTACTGTTAGGGCTGAACTTGGAAGCTTGTGACACGTAATCAGAAAAGGGAAATGAATGAAAGAGAATAGGCTTGTCGGCTAATTTGTGCTAGCATTATATCTAGTCAGCCACAACTTATCGCCTATTATATGTTACTGAGTCAATGTCCAGCACGAGCAGATAAAACCATCCTGAATGGGTGTGATAGAGATGGGTCTATCTCTGGTTACAGACATTTGTTTACCAACTAGCTGAAGATAGTGAGCTGTACTGTTTGTAAATAGCAGCAAACCAAGCCGGAAACGGGTGCCTCGGGGGGGGGGCTTAGTCAAAACCAGTGGTTTTGAAATGGTCTAATCTCAGGACCTACATTTGTCCTTGGTCATTTAGTCACGACCTACAAATTATTTAATTTCCGAACCACCATAGTGTATTTCAAAAACAATTCGTGCACTAATGCATATGCATATGCACTGTTCAAAACATCTATGCACCTTTCAAAATAAAAGCGCACCATCGGAAGTTCGGTACACTTATAAATATACAATTTAAATAAAAATTCGGAGCCGAAGCACACGTCCGCGACCCACTTTTGGGTCAGGACTGACCAGTAGAAAAACACAGGTCTAAAGCACATACTCAGCCAATAACCTTCTAGCCTATGTAGTGTGTATCGTAGCAGTTATTATGACAAGGAAATGGAATGTCTGGCAGTCCATTCAATTTATATATCTAGCTAAACCACAAGTAAGGTTTAATAACTGCCAGTAACAAGTTATGCCCATTAGTGGAATGGAACCATGTTCAGTAAAATTGCTGTTCTTTGTATTTCAGCAAATCAATGACCCATTGTCTCACTCCATAATGACAGCTGTTGTCCCTTTCTCCCTCTTATTCTCTCTCTCTCCCCTGCCTCTCTCTCAGGCAGAAGAGGGAAATATAGAGTATAAGGTAAGCAATATTATTAAAATATGATCATTCTAGGTCTGGTAAAACCACAAGTTTCAGTTCCCCTTATTGACTAAATTTGTTGTTTTATTTCCCATCATAAATTTTAAGAGAATGGTCAAGCTATTTTTTGTTACATAGAGGGACCATATAATTAACACTGACACTGCTGCATCTAGACCACTTGATGGCAGTATAATCTCTTGTAAAACGTTGTTTCGAGGTAATAATGCTGCCTTCAAGTGCTTGTCGTAAGAGATACTTCCGAGTTCGGAAATCGTAATTACAACTTGTCATGCATTCAACTCAGAGGCCGGAAATGTAGCACAAATAAGGAAGCAGTTATTGACAATGTTTATGACTACCTGTCATAAACATTATTTTCTCAAAAAAATAAAATTGAACAAAGCTGTCTTGGGCAATTTATAGCTATGTTTACCAAATGGCTTTGATAACATAAACATCTCCACAAATAAGTAACCTTACATACATTTAATTCAAAGAAATCCCTGCAAATGGAGGTTCAGCAATCACGTTCACCTCAATAGAATTTTCTGTTTATGAAACTGACTTTGTTGAAACATTGTCATACACACACAATAAATGTACAACACGATAGTATGAAATAAATGAATTGTTCCCATCTATTGATGCTATGCCTTTTGCCATGTTTGTAGTACCGTCCAACTCTTTACGTCACAACTCGGCAACTTGGGTATTATAGAAAAACTTCCCACTAGTAATTACAGCTTTGTTTGACTATTCATGTGCTCTGAACTTTTAATTACGATATTTCTGACAGCACATGAAGGCCAAATAATTACAGCTTTGTTTGTCCATTCATGTCCTCGGAACTCATATTTACGATATTTACGATAGCACATGAAGGCCACATAAAAGCTTATTGCACGTTTAAGTCATAAGGAGCAGTGACCATAACTATGGCACCATGGCCATATTTGACTATTAAGGTTTTGAAATTAATTGTTTTCAATTACTATTTTATTTTGTCTGGAGATATATGCCAGTCTAAACTGTAATTAACTGATACTGTTGCACTGAGTTAGCGGAAAACTCACGTGGTACACTAGGAAAACCAACACCCCAGTGGATTAGCAAGAACATTTTAAGGCTAGTCATAACAGCTGTTTCCCCTCTGCACATTTACACTGCCTTTTCAGCCATGCAGCCATTCACGTTTCACATTACAGATATCATTAGATTATTATCATATATCCTACTGTACGTTATAGGTTTATCCTCTAGGCTGATTATGCCACATTTACATTTCTCTGTTTAGATAAAAAAAAATTAAAGTCTAAATTCTAAGTCTTTCTTTCCATAGCTGAAGTTAGTGAACCCCACCCAATACCGCTTTGAGCACCTGGCCACACAAATGAAATGGCGCCTACAAGAGGGGCGGGGCGAAGCTGTCTATCAAATTGGTGTCGAGGATAACGGGATGCTGGTTGGCCTGTCAGAGGAAGACATGAGGGCGTCACTTAAGACCCTCCACAGAATGGCAGAGAAGTAAGATTTTAATTACAGAATGGTTTTATTACAGCATTACAATTACACTTAGGTCTTAGCAACTTAAAGTGATTACAATTACAGGTATTAAGGAGTTAGATATTTTACTTAAAGCATGCTTACAGGTAGGCTAGCCTACCTGTAAGGCTGCCCGTAGTTGTTATACTATTTTAATGCTGTTACAATATAATTTCACAAAACCAAAGTCAATCATTCCCATATTTGACCCTACGGGCGTAAAGATATGTTTGTAAAGCTTCCATCCAATCCGTTACACATTTCATTTTGAGAGTTGTTGGTGTTGAATTAAATACATGAAAAGAGTCATCATAATGGTAAATGTTCTTTTGATTGACCATTCTCCTAGAATCGGAGCTGACATTACGGTCCTCAGAGAACGGGAGGTGGACTATGACTCTGATGTTCCTCGTAAGATTGCAGAAGTTCTCATTCGCAAAGTGCCAGATGACCAGCAGGTTAGGGGATCTGTGGAGCCATCTTGGCTCTAGTTATTATCACTGCAAAATGGCAATCCATTTCAAGTTCTCATATGTTCTAACTGTTTAGTTTATTTGTTTTTTTTTAATCAGTTTGGTTATTTCCCTCAGTTCCTGGACCTTCGCGTTGCTGTCCTGGGCAATGTGGATTCGGGAAAATCTACTCTTCTGGGAGTTTTGACACAGGGTGAGCTAGACAATGGACGAGGACGGGCGAGACTCAACCTCTTCAGACACCTTCATGAGATCCAGACCGGACGCACCTCAAGCATAAGCTTTGAGATCCTGGGCTTTAACAGTAAAGGAGAGGTGGGAAGATTTTTGAGAAGTAGATCCGACAAAAATGGCTGTATTAATATATTTGAACTACAGTTAAAAAGTTTGGGGTCACTTTGAAATGACCTTGTTTTTGAAAGAAAACAAAAATGTTTGTTGAAATAACATCACATTGATCAGAAAAACAGACATTGTTAATGTTGTAAATGACTATTGTAGCTGTAAACAGATCATTTTTAATGGGATATCTACTGTATAGAGGCGTACAGAGGCCCATTTTCAGCAACCATCACTCCTGTGTTCCAATAGCACATTGTGTTAGCTAATCCAAGTTTATAATTTTATTGGCAATTTATCGCATGGAATTGCCTTAATTTCTCAGAACAAAAATAAACTGATGAGTTTCAGAGGAAAGTTGTTTGCTTCTGGCCATTTTGAGCTGTATTGAAACCCACACATGCTGATGCTCCAGATACGCAACCAGTCTAAAGAATGTCAGTTTTATTGCTTCTTTAATTATCAGTTTTCAGATGTGCTAACATAATTGCAAAAGGTTTTTCTAATGATAAATTTGTCTTTTTAAAATGATAAACTTGGATTAGGGGAACATTTTACCACAGTGAGAAAGGGAACACGATTAGTTGCTTACACCACATCCATGAGCTGTGAAGACTATACAATTTATAAAACTTACACTCTGCAAATGTAATGCATTGCATCACCTGGTGCATCTGTTTTATCCACTTTAGTTAAGATATGACAAACTGTATTAAAGGTATAGAGTAGTCATACTGGCAATTGGGACATTCAGGCATTCAGAGCAGCATCAAGTGAAAAAGAGCAAGATAAAGATATAGGTTTAAAGATATCCACACAGTTCCTGAATTCCTAGCTCCTGGGACTTAAGTCTTTGGGAATCTTGTACAGTGTAATATTATTCAAATAACACTATGCAGTGTCCACCCCCAATAAAACATATACAATTGCCATTACAAATTAAGCGGGTTTCTATTAAGCTATGTGGCATGGTCTTCATTTAACACACCATAGGCCATAATGATTTAGACATTTCTATTTTGTTTTTCTTGGGCCAGGTTGTGAATTACAGCGAGTCTCGGACAGCAGAGGAAATCTGCGAGAGTGCCTCTAAAATGATCACATTCATTGATCTGGCGGGCCACCACAAGTACCTGAAGACCACTATCTTTGGCCTCACCAGCTACTGCCCAGATTTCGCCATGCTGGTCGTCAGTGCAAATATTGGCATTGGTGAGAACACTCTACCTTTTTTTAT
>JAOEHI010004304.1:26963-37828 GCA_025447815.1 Percopsis transmontana | reverse complement strand
ACACACACACACACACACACACACACACACACACACACACACACACACACACACACCATTCACTTTGTAAAAGTGAAAAATATTGATCAAGAATGCATTATACATAGTATTAGTATTTAATAGATTAATGAAAACCACAACCACATTGTAATGGATGGCATTTTAGAAGTCATTACTTTAATCAACATGTGGTGTCTGCTTAGGTTCACAGAGCATTCATCAAAGAGGTACAATACTTCCTTATAAGATATTAGATCTATTGTAATTAGCTTCCCCATTTGTTGAAGTTATTACATATTTCAGCATACCACCCATATCCATTTCTCCAAACAAAATGACAACAGCCTATTCAGTCTTAAGTACTACATATTGGGTCAATTATTTTAGCAGACACTTTTATCCAAAGAGACTTATAAAACATGCTGCTAATTCATGGAGCAGATAGGGGTTAGGCATTTTGCTCAACAATACCTACAGATGCTTACAAGTAGGCCAAATCTGGGCCTCGAACCCACAACCTTCTGGCTGGGAGTCCAGTTGCCCAGCTGACATTACTTGATGTTTCACTTCTGTGACTCATCGTGGATTGTTTACATAAAGTACAAAATATATTCCTGTCATCATTTTACAGCCTGTCCACCTTGTAAAATGCTTATCATTTGCTATAGCTGTTTGTTTCAGGTTTTGCATTAGGAAGTTACAGAGGTAGCCGGCTTGTGGCTTGTGGCTTGTATTTACCTTTATCAAGCAACCATTATAATAAAAACATATTTAGCATATTATCATATTGATCGTAGTAGAATCACACACTAACTTTTCATATCTAATCGACAAAAAGAGAGTATAAAAACATCACAAACTCTAAAGACATTTTATTTTATAAGGATCCTGTAAGAATTGACAATGATATTGGCTTTGAAATAAATTGGAAGTATTGTGTATTGTACACCCCTAGTCAACAACAGACCAAGTTACTAAGATTGTTTAGTGTGGTAATATTGCTATTAATTAAATTAATAAAATAGGTTTGAGAAAATTACAGGAAAACATCTGTCATTGTAAAGAAACCTCCATAGACAGATAATAGCGCTAACCATACACAGTATATGATGATGTGTCTGATGATTTAAATCATACTTAAAGCCACATTTTGTTCAGTAAAAACATTGTGATTATTAGGTTGACACTGTTATAAAAACGATAGATAACTAATCAAAGAGCTTCATAATTGCTGAACATGATCATGGCTGTCTATTATTACATGCACTACGCAAAAAAAGCGTGAATGTGAGTCTTATTCTTTCATCACATTCCTCCTTCTCGCAGATCAGCTGTCCACGTTTCTTCATCTTCAGAATCCACCGCTGGGTCCTAAATCCTGACCCCAAGACCACTATCTAGGTCTGTATCACCTGCTGGTGTGGAACCTGATGAGCTGTCTTCCTCATTCTCCAGCTCTTCTCCATCTTGCTCTCTGTTATCAGGAATGATGACCACTTCATCCTTGGCATCAGGGTCAATGTCCTCCTTGAACCAAACAGATTTATAACCCTCATCTACCCGTCTTTCCTTGGTCAGGATAGGCTTGACTTCCTTCTCGCCGTCAGGTTTATCCAAATCTCCCAAGCTTGTGTCATAAATGTTCAACAGATCATTTGCGGGAAATGTAGACTTAGTGATGTCCCCAGCCCTGGATCCTGGCATAGTCCCCAGCTTGATGTTCATCTCCACTGGAGGGCCGGAACCTGTGCTGCCTGAGTCGTCATCTTTGTGGAAACTCTCATTAGTGTACTGCACACCTTCCTTCCAGCTGCTTGAAGATCGTCCCAGCTGGGTCACAAAGGCGCATTCCAAGGGAGGGAAAAACATGGTTACAGACAAGATTGGTGCCTTAAATAATTATGCTGAGCTAATTATAATTGTGCAGTGTAATGAAAAACCTGCTTTTCACATAGAATCCCTAGCTATACTTTTACTGTTTTTACTTATCTGTTTTTTCGGATCGGTAAATACGTACAGAAATATGTACGGAAATACGTACGGAAATACGTATGGAAATACGTACGGAAATACGTACGGAAATAAGTACGGAAATACGTAAGAATGGTTTTACATCACAAATCAAAGCTTTGAATAGATCTTTGTTTTGCAATAAATTGAAAAATTATTCTCTGCTTTTACCCCATAACCTTACCCCTCCATGGACACACACAGGCAGGAGTGGCCAGACCAATGCCCGGGGAGGATTTTCAGGGTTAGGTGCCTTGCTTAACGGAACAATGAGAGGAACTGGCATCTGATATGACTAGATCAGTTCTCAGGTTGCGGACTTTTAGCAACCTTTCACAAGATTATTTTGCAAGAGGACAGCAAGTAGCCTACTGTAGTAGCTACGTTTTTGACATATACTTTGTGATTGATAATCATTAGAAAACTCACAGAACTTCGGAAGATTGAGGCCTCAGAGATTTTTTTCCAGGCGGCGTCACCCTTGCGAATGCGACAGGCAAGAACCCCAATTACCACCATTGAGAAGAACAGCAAAACAGCCAAGCTGGCACCAAGAGCCGCCATGTCCTCTGGCTTGTAGCCACCTGATGAGATTATAACCCCTCCTAGATAGACAAATGGACAAAAAACAGTGTTTTAGTTCTTGCATAATTCAACCAACTGGGATGATCGTGCGAGTGCAGAATTTAAGGCTTAAATTTGGTGAGACTTATTGATTTATTGCAATCTCTGAATCACAATTAGATGAATCCAACCAACATTATAATTGGAGACAGATGGGACTACCTGTGTTTGCATGTGTCGTACTGTCTGGAGTGGTCTCACTGGGGTTTGTAGAAGGACTGTCTTGAGTGGTCACACTAGGGGCAGTGGAAATGACTTGTGTGGTCACAATGGGGTCAGTTGTAGGGAGACTGTCCAGGGTAGTCATGGTAGTGAGAACAATCTCTGTGGTCATTTCTACAGGGGTTGTGGACACTATGTCTGTTGTGCTTGGTGCCATGCTGGTGGTGGGAAGCCCTATAGGAGAGCAAACTTACTAAATTTTTATCTTGCCACATTTTCTTGTTTCCAGGTTTCCTCTCTTCAAGATATCTTATCCAAACGCATCAGATTAAGGACACTGGTACGGCAGAGGGACGTGATTAGACTTAAGCTTGTGCTAGTGCTAGTGACGCAAACACACCCACCCGTCATATTTATATTGAAGTTTACATATCTTTGTACTGTATGTACTGTAAAAGGGTGGTAACTTATAATAATATCATGTTTATGACACTAGCAAGTGTCACGACCCCGCCTGTTCCCTGTTTTTGTCTAATCTCTTGTCTTCCCCAGTGTCTATTCCATGTTTCCCTAGTGTGTCTACCTTGTTCCCCTGTGTTCTTCCCGGCCCCTCCCTTGCTCCGCCCTGCCTCCTTTTGTGGTCCTTCCTCTTGTTTCCCTATCACCGCCCTCATCTGTTTCCCATTTCCCAATCACCCCTAGTGTGTTCTCCCCTGTCTCTGTGCTGGTTCATCAAACGTCAAACGTCTATGTTTCTAAGTGGGATCTATCTGTGTTTCGTGGACTGGGAGCACCTTATTAGTAAGCTTCATTGTTTTGTAGTTGTGCCCCTGCCTGGCTCCTTAGTTATTCCTTGTATCCTGGTTTTGTGTTTCCTGTTCATTTTATTATTAAAACACCTTGAGCATCACTCCTGCCTGCCTGCCTGTGTCTGCACCTGGGTGAGATTATACAAACCCTGACGGCAAGTCAGCTCCATTCCCCATACTGAGAAAATTAAACTTTAATGGCGGCAGCAGTGAAGGAAAAGATAGAAATAGTATAGAAAGCCAAAGCAACATGATGTATTGAAGATGAATATGGAGACACAGATGTGTTCCCTAGAACATTTGCACTTTCAATGGATTTGATTTGTTGGTGCAATATTGCAGAAAAAAAAGCAACACAAAAAGTAATTATGAGCATATAATATAATACATACAAATGTATAAATGAGGCTAAAATAGGGTGTTGGTGGCCAGCAGTGTATAGCATGACAAGAACATTTAAACTGGAAATAATTACTGGATGCATCACCATTGCTTCAGCACTCACATTCTGTGTTTATAGGGCCATCGAATCAGGTGATCTAGTTATAATTTGAGGGAGAAATAAGCCAGCGACTGCAGTTAATTCAGATGCTAAGGGCGTTAACGTCCTACCTGTCGTAACTTCCACCTTTAGATCAATGCTTGTCTTTTCTTCACTAGCTGTGTCCTCTGCCTCCACCTTTTAAGAGATCAAATTTAGTGTTTCAGAAAAGCAGGGCAAAAGGGAAATCCTTTCTTTGAACTGCGAACTCACCTGTAAGGGAACCATACCAAGTGGACTATCTATAGTCATGAATAAGTAGCCATATAGAAGAGTGAAGTTACTGCTTCCACGAAGGTTATACCTAATGTCAGGATTCACACCCTGTATAGAAAGAAATTAGTTCAAGTTCTGCAAACCAAGAGGATAAAACCAGAGAATAGTCTGAGTGTGTTATAAAAATTAATATAAATCTTTGTTTCTCCTTGTCCAACAGAGGATTGTAACTAAATCCAGAATGATGAGCAAACAAGAGCTACAGTCATCATGTAGTTATGACAGCTCAACACGTGTGCTACTTAACCCCATCAAAGTCAGCGTCCGTTGCCAGGATCCGGAGCGGACTGTTGTCGTTAGGGTCCAGGGCCATAGCTCCCAACCCAGTGACAAAACAGTCATATTGCTCTCGCTCAAACCGCGGCGGGTGCAGACTCTTAGGCAGGACCTTGATGGTTACGGTTGTGGTGGAATACTGTAAGGTGTTGAAGTTTTGTGCAGCCTGGAGTCGGAGATGTGGTGGTTATTTGAGAAATTAAATAATTTGATTAATTACAAGATTGCAAGGTCTATACAGCCTCTGTTATTTGTTCCTGCAGCATTACTTTAGTACTGTGTTCTATGTAGTAGACATTCTACCGTGCCATATGTTGTAACCCTCATATCAAGATGGGGTCATCTCAGGCTTTCATATGGGATTATTAACCTATATTCTACAAATCAATTGATCTTGTTGTACCCACCTATTCTTTTTCAGGGTTACAGGAATTCAAGCCTTTCAGCAATCCTAGGCTTTCTACACACTAATAAACTCAATAGATTATGACCGGTTTAAGTTCCCTATTGACATTGATAGATAACAGGAAAAACGTCAAATAAAAAAACAACAGGCTGTACGCCTGTTTGTTTGTTTTTTGAAAGAACTAGCAAAGTCTTCAAAGACAGGTTCTGGGACATACTTTATATTGCACTCAGGACCCAAAGCACTGGGTTGCAAATGTGCTAACCATTAGCCTACTGTACACATTTACTACCAATATTTGGCTACCAAGACACAACCCTTTCCCAGTCCATTGCTTGTATGTTCAACTCTTTACCTTCAAACCCTGACTAAGAACTGTTTTAGTTCTTAGTTCTTAGTTCTCAGTTCCATATATTTAAAAACAGATGGACTTCAATTCAAGCTAGGGCAAGCGAGGGCAGAGAACTGTATGTACAGGACATTTACCATCACTATCAATTTGATTGGGCCTGGAACATTGGCTGGTCCCAACATTGTGATGTTTCCACTGGTAGGATTGATCTCAAATAGGTTGGCTTCATTTCCTAAGAAAAAAAAGACATTGCAAAACTGATCGCTTTACAAGCACAATCTTGTATATTTTCTATTTTCTAACCTAAATCATTTATGTTCAACCAATATGGGGAGCACCTTTTCCTGAATAAAATTCTACCTACAGTATCTACAGTCAGAAGATTTCAATCCTATAGTAAATATAAATATCACAACTTTTTTCAGAAAAGCAGCAAGGAATAGAGGAATGAAGAAAGTAAAATCGAGGATAACATTGCCAATAACTGACAGGAATTCTTCTTGCCATATAGAAACCATTAGGGCCTAGATGTTTTTTTCCACACAAAACATTACACTAATGAATGTCATGTTTTTTACAACCCATTAGCCTACCGCTCAGAAATCGGTAATTAATTTCCTCTTTTATGGCCAAATCCCCGTCAATGGCATAAAGAGGTCCTGGTTTAAGTCGTAATGGACCAGTCTGAAATGAAAAAGGCATTGACGTGACTGACTTCCTTTTTCACGTAACATTGTTATTGGTGGCCATAATCAGAATGGGAAATTAAACCTAAAGGTGGTTACTACTCCTAATATTGTGTATTTAAATGTCTTTGCCCAGTAAGAAAATGTGATTTGGTCAACATAGGAGTGTGTCTGTCCACTCTTGAGGTCAAAGAAAAGGAATGTCCTTTTGATATTGACAGACTGTAATATATTCAGTACACTAGCATATTAGATTTAGCAGACACTTTTATTCAAAGCAACTTACAATTACATGGTGCAGGTAGGGGTTAGGCATCTTGCTTTCAACACCTACACCACTAGACTATCCTGCCCCATTTCCTACCCAGACACTAATACGTTATTTTCTTTATTATACCTAACCTTTGCTGACTTTCACTAGCCTTGGTTTACTTTTCATTTTGTAAAATCCAGCTTCTGATGCTTTTTGGTCTAGTAAAGAAAATCTGGTTGTAAACTGCAGTGATTAGGTCTTAAGCTCTTTCATTCAAGGAAGAGAGGTACCTGCTGCTCTGTTAAGGTGACATTGCCAGTGTAGCTGGGGCCCTGACATATTTTGGCTCCATTATTACTGTACTCAGTGCATGGTTTGAACCACGGTGGTCGGTTGTCCACATCCAGAATGGTGATCTGGATGGTAGTTGTGGCTGTGAATGACGGCTTATTACTTGGGGTTTCCTCTTGTGTGTCCTAAAGAGAAAAATCCCACAATCTCACTACACTGTAGCCTGGTGAAACCGTTATGCTGTCGCAAAAACAACGCTTTGACCAAGAGACTGCTAGTGTTCATTATATCCTTGAGCAAGGCATTTAGCCCTTACTACTTCTATATGACATGTTCTGTAGCTTCAGCCTGCAGTTTTCTACACTAAGTGAAGAATACACGCTTAAGCACTGCTCACCCGAGCACGCAAGGTCATCTGGACGTTTTTCACAGTGTCATAATCCAGAGGTCTTTGCACAACAATGTTTGGGTTGTTGACGGTTTGCATCTTAAATCCCTCCTGCACGTGTTGAAGAAGGCAAAGACATTTAGAGGGGCCTGAATTAGTACATGATTGTCAGGTAATAATCGAAGAAGTACAGTGAATAAGGTCTTACCATTTCTGGTTCTAGGGTGTAGTAGAGTTGAAGATTATCAACGTCTCTTGCAAGAACAGTGCCCACAAGTGTGTCTACAGGTGACAACTTTCAAAAAGAGAGTCTTTACCAGTGACAGTTAAGACGATTACAGTACGTAAACAGACATATGTCTAGCTAGCTAGCTAGCTAGATAGATAGATACTGTAGACAGGTGGACAGTGTTGCTCAGACTCACCTCATTGACATTGAAATTGTACTGCTTGTTTTCAAATATCGGTGGGTTATCATTCACATCGCGTACAAATACATTGAGGTTTAAAATTTGCTGAAAGTGATAGATTTAAATTTTAGTTAGCATCCTGAATTAGCCTTTGTGTTATTTATCTTTTATTAATAGTATGTATGAAAATAGAGATATCAGAACTGCTCTCTCAAACGTTCAAAATAAAATTCACCAGAGGTGAAAGAACAAAACACACCCATGATAGAACATGCCAATACCAAATGTTTATCGTAAAATATATACAGCACTTTACCACATTCTCTTTATCGTTTGTGCATGTGATGATTAGATTATATATTTTTTCTTTCTGCAAACAAAGCGAAATGTATGGTTAGTATGCCTTCAAGTAAAATGAATTAACACCATGGTATGCTATCCACAAATAGCCTGAAATAATATGGTTAGGTTTATAACTATCAGTCATCAAGAATAATGGATTAAGGACAATGCAGGACAATTCTGATCTATCACATATTCTATTAATCTAAAAATCTTTATCAAATAAAATGAATGTGATTGAAAGTCACATAAATGAATCACTGGGTAGGATAGTGTTCATTGAGATTTACCTCATGGTCCAAAATCTCTGTTGCAATAATCTGAGTTAGATTGAGTCTAAATGGGGCATTTTCAGGTTGTAGCGTCATGGTAACCCCATCTGCTACAGTAATGGTAGTAATGACATGGTTCACTGGGTTGTTTTCATTTACGTCGATGGTTGTCCGATTAGAATTGCATACTGAATGAAGTGAAAAAGCAGGATTTAATTTCTCACTCACATTGAACACAAAATAAAGTCAGGTGTATAATCCAATGCACTAAAATAATTGTTTTAAAGCCAGATAACTACGTTAAAGCACATACTTTTCATGTGTACAGGAAAATCCAGTTCCACCTAATTCACGCAATGCTATTTATTTCAGAATCGAATTGCAATAAACCTACTTTATATTACCTATATAACAGTCAAACAACATGCCATTCGCACAGTTCAGAATATAGACTTAAATACTTACGTATGCCACCCTGAGACATCACAAGCTGAAACACAAATAGAAAGCTCACCCAAGTACTTAAATAAAATTTCGGGTATAGCCTTTCCATTGTTCTTTTATCATATGGATAAAGAGCGGCCCCCTCGAAGTTATCCGTCTGAAACAGTGGTAAGCTTGCCTGCCGAGCAATGTTCTTGTTCCTCTCCAATCTTTGTGACAAACGTTTATCTATGGTTTTATGGCCACAGGAATAATGTCTGCATTGGACTTTTGCCCCTAATAAACATAACACATCTGTTATGCTAAAGGTTTCACTTACTGGACAGGAAAATTAATGAAACCCACAAAATATGGTTGTATTTGTGCCTCTTGGACATATAGGCTATCTTACATGATCATGGTCATCATATGATCATTAGTGTGTTAATGTGGTGTTTTTAAAATATTTTTATTGCTTTTAATGTTGGAACAATGAGCTTAAAGTGCGTTTATTACAAAAACAATCGGCATACAAAGAACTACAGGCCATATTTAATTGCCAATATACAGTAGGCTGTTGTAAAGTTGATGTTTTCCTTTTTTTCCTTTATTGTGCAATGGCGTTTCACACTATTTTGACAATAATTTTCTTGATTTGAAAATCATCCTTCCAGCTAAAAATCAGAAGTGCTATTTTTTCCTAATCACTGAATGAATAACAGTTTAAATGAGCTCTGTTTACATGAACTCAAATACAAATATATTGTTTGTTTGTATTTGTTGAAGTTCACTTAAACACAGTATTAATTTGCTTAACAACGCACGCTGAAGCAAAAAATGATTGATGGTTGTTGCCATGAGTTATGGGCAATGCACAAGGGAGGTGTCCTGGTTTAGACGTTTATAGGGCTAATTTGTGATAGGCTATGCTGTAAAATTTGCAGTATCACACATTGCAATTTAACTGTGGAGAGCCGTAATTTATGTGTTCGCTTGGCGCTAGAGTGAACTTATTTCTCACATTTGATGTTGATGTTGTGTTCTAACTGTCCTCTTTTTTTACTACTAATTTTTTCATGCTCATTTGGGATTCATTTTATTCATTTGGGATACAACACCTGCAACCGTTTAAATATGGGACAACATCCAAGCAAATCTGCCACCTTTACCTTAACCTTTATCTTTAACAATCTGTATTACCTGTTCTTTTTTAGGTCCTACAATATTCTCAATTTAAATGCTGCTTCTTGGCGACATTATTCATAGACGCAATGTACAGTATAATTTCATTAAGAATGACACACAGATATATCTTCCCCTGAGACTTGAGAGGTAAATCAAACACCCTTGCTGATATAATTGCTAACTGATGTCAACCATTGGAAGACCAAGTCTGCTAGTGTGAAGCCAACTGCCACATTATTAGGAGTTATGTTTGACATTGATCTGAGTTTTGAATCACAAGTAGTCTAGCCGTGATCCAATAAATAATCCAGAATTAAACCCTTCCTTTCCCATTGCAATCTAGGGGAAGTAGTCCATGTTTTCATCGTCTCACGACTGGACGCCTGCATTTGTCTATTATCTGGCATAAGCCGAAGGTCATCCTCTACCTTTGGCCTTATAAATACATTGGTGTTTCAAAACAAACAGTAAAGTGGGGTGGAAATTTTGCATTCTGTGTGCGTTTTAACGCAATTGAGTGTACCTTTAATTTTTGTACGATATATAGTGGTCCCAATTTAATGAGAAAAATACTCATTAAACTCCAAATCATTCTCTTGGAGGAAAATGTCCGGTGTAGCATAGTTTATTCATAGCACATACAATACACATAAGTGAAACAATGGCAACCCTGAACATACTGAACACAGTACATTATAAGTACATAATAAAAAATTAGCAAAGTATGAGCTCAGAAAAAAGGGAAGCTGATATATAAAAATCTTTATGTTACATCCTGAGGCTTCTTCTAAATGTTTTGGCATTTAACCAACTGTGGTCTCTAAGAGGACATGGCTGGTGATCAGCAGTGGTGGTCCAGTTGTTCCAGATGTTTCTGTCCTCAGCTATTTATCCGAGGACCAGGGGAACGTGGGAGGACACATGTACTGCTTTAGCAGCACCCCGACCTTCTCTGAGTCCTCTTCTAACCCGCTGTAGATCAACAGGAGACAAAGTGGATCAGTACACTCTCATGTTTACCTTAATTTAATATTCAAGTGAGTCTTCATTTTAGTGAGTCCTAATTCTGAGGAATATGTTATAGTGAAATGTATTCAAGTGTAAAAGTCTAAGTTTGCCTTGTTTTTGCCAGGCTTACCATATTTTGATGATGTGGAGT
>JAOEHI010004304.1:0-26863 GCA_025447815.1 Percopsis transmontana | reverse complement strand
AGTGAAATGTATTCAAGTGTAAAAGTCTAAGTTTGCCTTGTTTTTGCCAGGCTTACCATATTTTGATGATGTGGAGTTGGCATAACTAATGCTAGTTCACTTTACTTTAAGTGGCAAAGTTTGCTCTACCTAAACTTCAAAGTGACATTTTTTAACATACCAGGTAGGTCTACCCACAGTTTAAATTAAAGTCAACTTGTCAGATTGAACTCAATTAGCCTACATTGTGCTCTTATTACCTTACCACTACCGTCTCTCAACTATTCGCTTCAATTCACACTTCTTTGCGACTAGGACCTGAGGATCATGGGAAATGATGTCTTTATTCTGAAACCAAAACAGTGATGATTTGTTGAAACTCAACAAGCGCCAGCACCCCCCTGCACAGTGTTCCTCTCTTTTTATGTTAAGTTATGTCATTTTTTATGCCTGAGTTCATCACTATTATTCTAACGTTCTAAAAACGCAACTGATTATAGTGAGCAGAACTACCTTTTCTTGACCCCCTGCATGCGTCTGAGGAAGGCACACATTGAACTCTGTTTAGCTTTGGACCTCAAATACTCAGCATATCTGTTAGAGAACTCAATGTCTCCCAACTGTCTCCTCCGCTCCAGACCAGGTTCCTGGTTTAGCCTGGAATAACATTTTTGTTGTTATAATTATTATTAGTAGTAGTAGCTGTATTAATGACAGTAATAATAAAATAATGTGCATGCATATGGAATACTAATATTTACAGATAGGTTAAAAAGGCTTTTCTACCTATCTGCAAATATTGTTAGTACAACGCTATTACTAACGCTAACCTACCTTAGCTTTGCCTCAACCAGAGCATCCTCATATTTCTTAGAGAATAAGGACTGCATATTAATGTGGCTAATCTCCTTCATTATAATCCTCTCCAGGTCATCTTCATTCCTGTAAAGTTATAAGAGGTGACAAAATGTTTAAAATGCATTGGTTAAAAACTCCCCTTGATCAGAAGTTGACATTCTGGGCTATGCCTTATATTTTCTAACCTATATAGGGTTGCATTATAGAAATTAAAACCCAGGTGGGATTCCCAATCACCCAGGGTAATGGTAGCCTACTGCTCAAGTGCCCTTCAGCAAGACACCACATCCCTACCAGGTTCTGGGAAGTGGCAAGAGAAAAGATTGCTTTCCCTGCAGTGATTACGAACACAACTCATTCAAAAGATTAGGATGATTGAGAGGTGTCAGACTCCTTGTCTAGAAGACATTTGTTCAGGCACAATTGTCTCAAATAATTTGTCCAGGATTAAGTCTAGTAGTCAGATAATTTCACCTTGAATTAATAAAAAAAAATCTGCTGAAAACAGCTGAAAAGATTAAAATGCCACACACCAACAGATATTTTTACTTGAAATTTTTCATTAAAGATTCAATATTAGAATAAAAAGCATATTTATTCATAAATTCTCTACAGTGCTAGAAAGGGGTTAGTAGATGTCAGAGAAACACTGTACCTGTCCCTTTGAGCCAAGGAGGATGTAACATGAAAGAGGATGATTGACAGTAGAGTAACCTGTCCAAAGCAACGTAGGATGGCCATGTTGGTATCCTGGGGAAAAACAGTCCGAAAAGCTTGAGACAGTTCAAAGTTGTTTTTAATAGTATGGCGAAACAAAATTTGTCATGGTACTGCAACAGTGGGAGCCAACACATAGTATCTTATTGTATTGTATTACATTGTCTTGTGTAAAAGTGTGTGGATAACAATAATTGGCACCAGAAAAAAAGAAAAACAACAACTATGGGAACAGTTAACTGAAGTCCATATAAATTATTATTTTGTGATGGATGAGAAATAAATTAATTTACATTACAATTACTTTTTTATCCAAAGTGATTTCCGACAAGTATTAAGGATCAAATTACACAGGCAGGGGTTAGACATCATTAGACATTCAGTTCTAAATTCAGAAATATGTTGAACCTCAAGGGTCCCCCAATGAGGTTTGGTTGTTGTGTTATTTAGTGATGAATTTAATCTTGTAATATATAAATATTACAACATTAAATTCAATTAAAAAACTAATTCTTTACAGACCCCAGATGTTTACCTTATGCCTTAACTATGTTATGCAACTAAAATAAAATGTAACTTTTATTCAACTGCGTACAACTTTACAATATTTAATAATTATGACTTTTTTTAAAACTTAACATTACAACAGAGTAAAGGCAACAATGTTATTTTGCATTAAAAGTTGTAAATATATATTTTTTACAGTGTGTTAATTATCTTAATTAATTCCTAGTGCAAATGGAAAGGCCATTGATAAGATGGAAGGTAAACCTCTACTCACCCACAGATAGAGCAGCTCAGACCAGACTAAACCAGAGAAGATCATGGAAGCATAGTGCTCTGCCCTGGTTGTCTCCTTTTGTACCACATGTGGCATCGATCCCTTCGAGGATCTACGCACCAAGATATGATGGAACACTGTTTTGTGTGGTGCTCATTTCCGTGCATCGATTCAAAGTTTTATTGGCATGCCTATTTGCACTAGTCATTTGGTCTATTTGTTATACGATTTTCCAATCGAAGTGCGACGTTCCCATTTGTTTGTCAAGTTTAATAAAGCTCAATGAAAGACCAGTTTTCATTTCCTTAATTAGATTTAACTACCTTAAATTATTGCATGGCTAGCATTGCAGAGATAAAGTCACCTGAAAGATCAATAGCTAAATACAGTATATGTGACATGCTTCAATTTACATGTTTTATATGTGCGTGTGTGCGCATGTGTCCGTTGGCTACACCGAAAAAATTTGACAATATTGTATTGTTTTTCTCAGACTTTCAAGGTACACTGACATTGAAATAATTGACATTAAGTGTAGAATTCCAAATGTCTTGGTTTAGGCAATGATAAAGAGGCCTTTCATTTAGTTGACAATGATTTGTTTATTAATGGGATAAATGGGATGGGAGGGTTTTCAAAAAGACCTTAATGCTCTGGGCTGTATATAAACTGAGCATTCAAGATTGTTAACAATGTTTTAAAAGGTGATTGAGAAAAACCGTAGAGAATAGTCCTACACAGTAGATGGCCTAAATTGGTATCCATGCATGACATCATAACAAATGACTAATAGGTGTAAGCAGTAAAATACATCAGCAAAGACATCAGAGAGCAAAGTCTCCTCTTCTCCCTGTTTCCCTATCTCTTCCCCATTTTAGAACATAAGTACATAAAACAGTAAGCCAGTTTACTATCAACACGGGGTGCCACTGAAAAGGGCAGGCATTGGTTTTTAATTTGATGCTTCAATAGGCTGCTTCTGCAAATGATAAGTCTAATGAATGAAAGAATATGCTGCCGTTTATTAAAGACATTTTAAGTGTAATCTGAGTATTTGTGTAACACCTTCTATATTATAGAAGCTATGAGGTTATAGAATCTATAACCTCATTTTAATGTATTATAAGTCGGATATAGTAACAATGTGCATAAGCCGTTTACAATAAAATCTAATGAGGCCTACTTATAATGACATAAGATTATAAATTATAACACAGGTAAGAATGTGTAAGCCTGTTCAATATAAAATATATGTAATACATTTTAAAACATTAAGATATACAAAGGAATTGTGCTTCTCAGATTTTTACTTCTAATTAAGAACAAAAAAAATAACACTAAAAATCATAATCACTTAATTCTCCATGTAAGGGATTTGACATGCCACATAGCTCACTAATACATATAGTATATTTCTATTTTTTGAAAGGGCCACAGCATGCAGCAAGGACAACCAAAATGGTCTCAACACAATAGAGTGTTCTCAAATGGGGTACTTGAAGGTTAATCAGGGGGTAAATCATAAAATTTGATAACAATAATAAATAATAACAATAATATAAATAGGCCTATACATACAGTATATTGGTGAAAAGTCAGTCTGTGGGTTCTTGAAGACGATGTCAAATTGTCTCCATTTATTCTTAAGTATTCCTCTGTAATTTTGCAGTTTTTGAACAATCTTTAAAATGTAATAGCCTACTGGTTTGAGAACCACCACTGTCCTAGAAAGGAAATACGTCTGGACCAGAACAAACTTCTGGGTCCTTAGGGGAGGACTGTCCACCTAACACTTCTCACGTCATACAAAGCACTTAAAAGAGCCCCTTACATGCCGAAGTAAGCAACAATCACATCGCTGTACACTGCATTTTGTATCAGTTCATGAGGATGTACTCTCCCTCTTCCCTCTGTGTCCCCAAGTGATAGGGAGATGTAGTGATGGGGTAATAGCAGCTTGGAGCCTGAAGTGAATTTGAGAGCGAGTTCAGATGTTGATGTCAGAAGATGTGTGCAGAGAAACTAAAGCTGGTTCCTTGGATGGCTCTAATTTTACAAGCTCTCAAATGTCCTCAAACAAATAGTTCAAACAAAAATGGCAATCGGCAGATGAGTTTTTTACTTTACATAAATATACGCAGACAGTTTGATTAGTGGGGGCACAGTCATGGACATATACATCAAACAGCATCATTCACTCTTTGTCCATATGGGGGGTTATACTTTGTACACACCATGTACTACACTGAAGAGCATTAAAATGACACTCCATGATTTGTACCAGGAACTACATTTTGGGGTTGAAGATAGCTCTACAAAATTCTGGACACATATACAGGAGTGCGTCTTTAATGGAACGCTAACTGGTTCTCCAAAGCCATTTGGTGCCATTCTTTACCTCCAGTGTGCAGTTGGACAGCTGGACACTGGATACACACACACACACCACCCAGGTAACAGGCATATCCCGGGGCCTGCTGTCAGCTCCAACAAGCCACACCTTCCATGACCAGTGGCACAGTGGTTGGGGCATGCTACAACCTCCCTCTGGGTGCCTGCCACTAACCACTGCCATCTACTGGTCAGTGTGGCTTGTGACAGTACAAGCTGCATGTGACTGCTACTCTATAATTACAATTGGACAATTACAATTAGGTCATTTAGCATTTTAGCTTTTATCCTAAGCGAATTACAGTGAGTACAGTTACAAGAAGCATGCATTATTAAAGATTAATAATACATATGAATTATTAAGGTATTTATTTTAAACGTCCAAATGTGTGGTCATATTTGTTAATTGAGCAACAATAATTCCCAATGCATTACATTTCAATTTAGACCTCACTTAAAAAACTATGGGGAAAGTATTAGCCTGCCCTACCTACATAAAGAGAACAGTTCAGCTAAATATTTGAAACCAGAAAACCAGGCTTTTGGAGCCAGTGCAAACGACCATGAACTGACCAAGAGGGGCGCTAGTGGGGTGTTCGTTCCCGCGGTGGATGAACTGAAGTTAATGGTGAAGTTCTCTGTGATCTAATTATGTAGTCTAGTTTTACATTTGCAAACTAACATAAGTAGGCTAAGTGTTTTCAAAAACAAACGGATTGATAAAAAGTATGATGGGCATTTAAGTGATTAGCTTAAATATATTATCCTAGGCTACAATTATAAAGGCCCGTGTATCAAATAAAGAATATAAAAACGATAACAGAAGGGATAGCCTGGCAGAAGTGAATGGGTTTAGTCGCTGTTTTCTGACGAAATCGTCGCATGAACGAATGCGTGATGCGAGTTCTCATGGACACTCATGGACAAGAAACTCACATTTCTATTGGACCAAATGCATAGGTCTGACACCTGTATAGTGTCTCAATAGGCTCAAGGACACTGAGGAAACCCTGGTATAAGCGGCTTTAGGCAGCTCATTTTAAAGGCTGGCCTTTTAAGCCGCCTCTGTGTGCTGGAAATAAACGCAATTAGCCTATAGCTTTGTGCCAGCATGTCTGACTAATGTTCATGGATTCAAGAGGTTGTGAAGTTATATAGGCTATCCGTAGTAATTTGCGTGAACTGGCCGTCTAATTAATTCCGGCAATGCCTCTACATATTTTTCTGGGAGCCGTGCGTAAAGAACGCGCGTCAAAGTTTGTTGGGTAGAGAGAAGCGCAGTGTCTCTGTCCAGTGCTGAATTATTCCAGTCGATGCCACTGGAAAGAGGGAAAGACCATGGTGTGATAGAAGAGTATCAACACAACAAACGGTAAGATGGCAAACGAAGTCTACCCCGACAGTCAGTTTGAGACATGACAATTCCCTTTAAGCCCCTCTGGCGACAGGAAAAGTGGATCCTGCATGTTGCACCCGCGGCTGTCTGCAGAAATGCCAGCCAACCGCACCGCCTCCAACAATACAGAGGACCTCGTGGACACCGAATATAACTTTGCAGCTTTGATATTTGGAGTATTGCTGATTGTAGTCATAATTTGTGGAAATTTGCTCGTGTGCCTAAGTGTGTACACAGAGAAAGCGTTGAAAACTACAACGAACTACTTCATTGTCAGTTTGGCCGTGGCGGATTTGATGCTGGCTGTTTTGGTTTTACCGCTGTTTGTCTTTTCTGAGGTGAGTCAACATTCGTTCTCTCACACTTCCTTTACAAAACGTAACAGGGTAACATCCAAACTGTCCGATTGTTACGTCGCCCCTGAGTTGAAATTTAATGTAGCCTATCCTATGAGACTAATTTCTAAGAGAAAGATACATTTTAATTGAAGGTCACTGGTCGGTAATGTTCAGTAGCATAATCAATGTTAACAACTATATAGGCGACAGTTATTAGAAACAGACATTTTCAACGCTTAACGCGTTACAGATCGGAATTAGGGCTATCTATTGGCTTTTCGTTTCAATTTTCATTATATGGAAAGTGTAGGGTCCCAATGATGTAGTCTACATGTAGGCAACCTAACCTTTCTTTTCTGTAATTTACTTTTATTGTTACTAAGTGAGCGGGGGAAGTCGAGCTGTTAGGGTATCATAGTTGGAGGGCAGTAGCTACATGCCAGTGTTTTTAATTCACTTTAGCCTACCTCATATGGTGCCCTCAGTGTTATTCAAACACACAGCATTACTACACATGACCAGAATTACTACACAGGGAAACGTGTGATATGAATGAACTTGTTCTATCATTCTTATGAGTGGAGTGATCTGCCTTAATATTTGCCTTAGATTAAAATAACACATTTTTGATTTAATTCCAGGAAAACATTATTTCAAGTTTATAATTGTAATGCACATGTTTTGTTTTTGTAGTGGCAGCACAATCAGGTCTGATAAATGAGAGACAGATCCTAATAGGCTGTTGGCAGGCTCTTCTTTGATCCTCCCATGCCCTAGGCTGCCATTGGCTACTAGACAGACACTGAGAAACAATGGCTAACCCAGCGACCTCACATTCCATTCCCAGGCTAACATCAGGCTAGAAAACTATACCCTGACCTTGAAACAACAAAGAGCAGACAAACCAACGGTTTTGATCATTTTTAAATATCAGATATGTTAATATGCAATTTTATTTATTAAGCAGTCAGGACCTTATGGACAAAGCGGTCATTATTTGAACTATAATGTACCCTTCTACTGTAACAGTGAACAGGAGAACAGTCCAGAAATTACTCATGAACATTATGCATAAAGCATGGATGAACATTATTAATGGCTGACATCAGCATCAAAAAGACTGAACAGAAAAGACTGAAGGAGATTAAAGCAAGTCGGAAATGGTGCCTCCCTGCCCGTTCATCAAATGTAGATAGATGGAAATTTATCATGAGTTCTAGATAAAAGTATTTAGCATGGGGTAGCCTATTCATCTTGTGACTCGCAGTGCAGTAAGTGCATAACGTAGAGCTTTGGCATCGGACAGCAGAACAAGGAAGAGGGAGAAACCTGCCAAACATCCATTTGTTGTGTGGTCAGTGAGAATCAGTAATAGGACACGCTGCCATGTCGGAATGAATGAATGGTGGGCCAGGGTCTTGGCAGACCTCAAAAGTGTCACGGTGCAAAAGCCCCGCTCTGCCTGTCAGCCAGAGAGCTGGGGACTTCATGGAGAGATGGAGAGATGGAGAGATGGAGAGATGGAGAGATAGCGAGAGAAGGATGGGAAACAAAGTCCCACGTACAGAGAGTTTGAAGCAGAGAGGAAGCATTAGAGAGAGAGACAGACAGACAGACAGGTGGAGGCAGGAAGACAAAGACACAACACTCAAACAGAGTGAGACAGAGGGACGTGATGAAAGATTTCACATAAATTGTCTGATGTATGGCGGCACAGCAGGGCGGCATAAAGGGGTTTACTCCATTACGTGATGTGAGTTTTAATCGTATCAAATCAAAGAAAATATTACATAAATCTAAGCAAATCATTTAATCAAGTGTGGATTGTTAAAAATGGAATTCATCTGGAAGACAGGCTTCACTGTAAGACTCAATACTAAACTAAACTACTAAACTTTTCAGGATGGCAATCTTTGCAGTGTGATGGCAAACTTTAGTCTCTCCGCACTGTGCCCTTTGTAAGCATATTCCAGGGAAACTGTTCCTCGAGAAAGTCCTTCCAATTAAACTGGGAATCTGCTGTGTTGCATTACAGATGCATTGTAATGCAATACAATAGTATACTGTATAGCACCATAATCAATAATGAATGTAAATCCGGCCTAACTATGTCACCGGTCACAAATCCATATGTTGGAGCCACAAGATCATAGCGTATAATTGTGCACCAAGTGCCTATTAATACATACTGATCATAGCTGCTGGGCTGCATGTGTGTGCTCTCTTAAGTTCCAGGATGGCGTGTGGTCACTTAACATGACCGTGTGCGATGGCCTGATGACCATGGATGTGATGCTGTGCACCGCCTCCATCTTCAACCTCTGTGCTATCAGCATCGACAGGTCGGTGTCCTTCGAGGAGTACAAGACGGAACAGAAATGCTGCATAGCGTGGCCAGAGTGATCCCCAGTTCACTAAGGGATCTTTGATAGTGACAGAGTTGGCAATAAACAGCCATGCTGTGAGAATAGGACTGCATCCCGCAATCAGCTAACAGTGATAGTTAAAAAGCTCCCTTCTAAAAACATTGACATAGAAAACCTCACCCTTCCAATGGAGAGTGCAGCCATATTGCTTACTAACTGAAGGCACCCTGCTAAGGGCCATGTCTGGATCACGTGGCCACTCAGGTAAACCTCAGCCTTTCTACCTCTGTTGGAAGGTGTCGGCCTCATGAAGAGAATGGACCAGTACTCCCTGGCTCTGGCGGCTGATAAATAAAGATGCTCTGACATGACCCTTTGCCTGTAAAAGCGCTGACCCCCCCACCCCCACCCCTCCCCCAATGAAGAAAAGTAAAAGGCAGACCAAACAGTTTGAGCCCCAGTAGAAGGATGTGTCTGAACCGATGAGCTGACAGTATTGTGCGGTGGTGGTTATCGATAAGGTGATTATACGGCTTCATGGCATGGCATTAAGGGATGCTGCTACAGCCTTAAAGGCTATATTGACATGTATTGTAGAGCTCACGTTATTACATTATAGACAAATGGATATACTGGAGGTCATTTTCTGAGGTTTAGTGTTTGTAGTGGTCTACCAGTATTGGGCAGTGAGCTGTTCTAAATAGCTTTAAACAGTTTAAATAGTTTTAAGCTAAACCAGTGGCCAACTTTACAATTCTACATCCAGTCTACGTTCTACAGTGGAATCTAATCATTACACTCAGGCAGTAGAACATGCAGTGTCCTGTTGAAGCTGCACAGTTTGTTCCTCTCACATTGGTAGAGAACCCACCAGCATAAAGCAGTTCCTTCACATCCGGTTTATCTGCCAATGCTTTGTTCCGCCCGCAGGTTCATCGCCGTGTCCATCCCTCTGAACTACAACCGCAAACATGTGGACCACAGGCAGGTGGTTCTGCTGTCGGCCACCTGGGTGCTGGCGTTCGCCGTGGCCTCACCCGTCATGTTCGGCATCAACAACGTGCCCGACCGCGCCCCCGGCGAGTGCAAGCTGGAGAATGACGACTACGTCCTCTACTCCTCCGTCTGCTCCTTCTTCATCCCCTGCCCCATCATGCTCCTGCTGTACTGTGGCATGTTCCGGGGCCTCCGGCGCTGGGAAGAGGCCCGCAAGGCCAAGCTGAGGAACAGTATTCAGGCCTGCCGCAAGCTCCAGGAGGCCGCTAGCTCGCTGCCTCCGCTGGCGTCGCTGCCCCCGCCCCTGCCCCCCATCATAGAGCAGGAGCTCACGGACAATACTCTGGAGGAGCCGGACGCCTACCCGCCCCCGGGCTGCCCCTACCCCCTGTCGGAGGCCAAGCAGAGCCCGGTGCGTACGGTGGCCTTCGCGGAGATCAAGTTCACCATCACCCCTCACAAGAGGAAGAGGGCAAAGATCAACGGTCGGGAGAGGAAAGCAATGAAGGTGCTTCCTGTTGTAGTGGGTGAGTTGTTGCATATTCTATTGTCTACAGCATTGGGCTATTGCCATGTTGTCTTAAATGGGAGGAAAAGGTGGCTCAACTCAATCATTTTATATCTCTCTGGGTGTAAAGTCTGTTTAACTGGAATCCCTTAAGTTTCTTGATCCATTTTAGAGCCCTTTTCAGTGGAACCTTCTCTGGGTCACCCGGAACCCACATGTAAGGGTTATAAGTAGAACACTCTCTGAGGGTTCAGTAAAGAACCCTCTCTTGACTTTGGGATTATATAAAGGCCGAACCTGTTGTACAGTAGGGTTACAACAGGAAACTGTCATGACAGTTGTACAGAACTCTTGTTCAACTTGGAACCTTGCACGGAGGTTTTAGTGAGATCCCTTCTTATTAGAACCATTATAGATGGTTCTACCGTCACCACAGTAACACGGAATTCAATTTAACGATGAATGAATTCAGCAGCATCCATCCATAAATGTTTCTTAATAAGTAGTTGTTGTTTTGTGTGTGTGTGTTTATAGTAGTGGATCCAGTCCTGGCAGAGCTGTGTTCTCTTCTGAGTGTTTTCTAGTTTATATGTTAAAATCTGCTTTGCACGCGGGAAGGCTACTGCTGTGACAATAATATGATCCCATCTCCCTGAGCCCATGAACGGAGGTCAGAGCAAGAATGGAGTAATATATCAATCAAAATGTGTGACACACAGGCAAAACCAATCCTAGTGTGAGTTACTGCTATATGCATGCCGTGACTGTGACCTCCAGAAAAACATACTGTACACTAAGGGCCCTGCCCACAATTAAACTCTGGACTATTTTATGCAGAACATGTTAAACCCTTGACTCTGTATCTTCTTTACCTCAATATTAAATCCTCCCACTGACAGAATTATTAAATCCTCCCACTACAAATTAACCCCTCATTCGCGGTAGGTGTTAGACCGTAAAAAGTGACCAAAAGTATGTGGACACCATTCCTAATGAATGGGTTGGGCCACATCCATCATTAACAGATCATAATCTGCATAAATCTGCATAATATCAAGCATTAGCAGTATATCCTATAGCAACTGCAATGACACCTCTGGGTCCAGATGGAGGTCTTTAGTTTAGCTTACGTTAACTATCGCAGAAGAGTGAAAAGGTGGCAGTCTATTAATAGTGCCCATTGTTGATCCTATAGACGTGTTACCATTTAGTGCACATTGACTAATTACTCCAGACCCTTAATCCTAAATCCAATTATTACGCAAGAATTTCTCCCCTCAGAACTGTGCATCACAGATGGCCATCAGACTTTGCGTTTCCCCTGTTGCACAAAACCTTTAGGCATCGTCCCTACAGCTCATAGGGGTATTTTAAAAACAGGGAACTACATCCAAGAAATATAGAAGAAAAATAGAAAGGCAACAAACAAACTTCTCGAGTTAGCTAAATATAATCCAGATATAAATGTATGTAAAACACATTACATCAAAGTTATATTGCCCATCCAAATATTAATCTTGCAAGTCTGTCTAAGGTTTTTATTCAATTTTTATTGGGGTTACTAATGAACTGTTTTTCAACAGAAGCGTGAAAAATCTGTTTAATGTGGGAGTTATTGAAGAGCACGCATTGCAACCCATGAGATTCATCAGCCAAATTTCTGGGACACCTGCAATAGAAACCATTTTTGATTGTGGTCATTGTGCTGTAGCCACAAACGGAACCAAAAGATAACGAGCCCCCGTTTCCCGTTATAATCAGGCTGCAAAGCCTGCACAGCAGGCAAGCAGCAATTTAAAGGGAAAGGGATTCACAGTAGCAGCGCTATAAAGACCAGGCTTTGTTTGGAGATGTGAAACGCAGGCTGGCTAAAGATCATGGTCCAGAATGTTCTGCTCTGCATCTCTTGACATGGTTTGTGAGTCACACACACTGACAAATTAGGGAAACTATACCAAACACAGGCTCCCCGGATCTTTCATTAACATTTTATAATCTTTTTGTGTTGTTTTCTGTCTTCAAATATGAAGGCTTTGAAGGTTGTAAAGCCACTGGTTTTTAGCGTTTCAGTTTCAACGTTTCATTTCAAAATCTTGAAATCTTCTCATGGTCCCCAAAAAAGCATCTTGTGGCCCCCTGAGAACCACTGGACTAAACTTGTATATTTGAGTAAATGTTCCAGACTACGACTAGTCAAAATGTGTATTATGGATATACATACCTACATTTCTAATTTGAAATGTGTTATATACAGCACTGCTGGAGCATCATATTCAAAACAACATGCAAGATAACAATATCCTGTCAATTAGGAATGATGAAAAAGGTCTAGACGTATCAGACTTGTCACTTTATGTGACATGGTGGATTTATACTGCAGCAACCTAAGCTAAAAATGTATGCCCCATAATGCCATATGTACAGTGTATGCTGTTGTTTTTCTTGCTGCCTTCCAGATATAACTGCACTTTGCTGGGTGAGTTGTGCGTTGGCCAATTAGAACATGCCATTGCAGGTATTCTGGGTATTAATATAAAGCAAAACAAAAAAATATATTTTAGGACTGTGGGCTGGCTGGATTTTAGAGTGGGCAAATGCTGTTGGCCTGGTCTTGTCTCTCCGCCTCATTCACATTACATTTCACATTAGATTTGACACAATTCCGTCTGGTTTTTAAACGAATAACTGGAGCCCTTAGCTCTCTGTGTGAATCTATATGCATGTATGTACATAAGAATAACTCCTCTCAATAACACTGTCTCTTTGCTATTTACAGCTGAGGGATTGGTGAAGGCCTTGCCTCTGTATAAACAAAAACACCACTCTCATCGTGTCCTTGCTGGGTCGACAAAGCCCTAGGTTTTTCAATAGCAGTGTTAATTAATCTAAAAACTGCTTCAGAACATTATTCTCCTTTGCAATGCAGATGTATTTAGACGTAGTTATGGTAATTTGGCTGAACGAGCCCTGCGGACAAAGCTTTTAGAGGAGACCATGTACACATTTCATTTGACCACAGCACCCACAGCCTCAAACTGGTTTATCCACGTGAAATCTAATGGGCACAGTCAGCAATGACAAAGGGATAGATAACATTTTTCTGTATTTCTATTTTGTACTAATAACTGGGATGATAATCCGTTCATGACACGGGATGACAATCCCCCAGGTCAAGTGGTGCTAAATGGGGCCAATCTTCATTCCAAAAGCACTTACAGTAACCATGGCGTGCCCACTTGATTGACATCTCCCTGTCTCACAGTTTTGTGCAGCGTACACACCAAGCCAGCCTGTCTGGGAACCTTCCACTCTATAGGTTTCGACCAGGCGGAAGCCAAATTTCACCGTGTTGTGTGTTTTGTGCGCATGTACACGTGTGACAATAAAGAAAGTCATTTTCTTTTCATGTGTCACCCTAATAACATTGGCTACAACTACTGGCAAGATGGGAACCATAAGAAAAACATCTAACATTTACTGTCAGAAAATGGCAACAATCACAGTACAGATGTATGTGACGCAGTGTTATAGTTTCACGTGGTTAACAGGTCAACCATGTCAGCATACCGATTTAAAGCATGCCGTTTATTGGGTGTGTCTGTTTCCCCCACCAGGCGCCTTCTTGTTTTGCTGGACCCCTTTCTTTGTGGTGCACACACTGAGGGCCCGCTGTGCCACGTGCCACATCCCCCCGGGGCTGATGAGCGTGGTGACGTGGCTGGGCTACGTCAACAGTGCGGTCAACCCCATCATCTACACCGTCTTCAACACAGAGTTCAGGAACTTCTTCAAAAAGTTCCTGCGCAGCTGCTGCACCTAGCCCAGCTGAGCCCCGACCACAGGCGCTGCTAAGGAGGGACACTTCAATAAGAACACAAGTGCAAGAGACACTAACGTGCACAGTGCGTTTTGGACTATTTATCTTGCAGAATATTTACCTTCCCTCCCCCCCCCCCCCTCCCCCTTTTTCTGTTGATTCATGTAATTCATATTCTGTGACAGTAATGTTGGTTTCAGCAGTGTGGGAAAGCTCTCCTGGGATCAGTTACAGCTTCCCTCCTCCTGCCATGAGTTCGAGCAATTCATCAGCAATGTTAGAGGGGATTTATTTTTCAGCTGTTGTTGGGCTCTTCAGAATAAGCATTTTTCATGAAAATAAGTATTGTATCATCCTGGTTTCACTGACGGCAGAACTGCCCAACCCCACATGCACCTTAAATGATCACCGTCTGACCACTGCAAAGATTGCAAATACAAAGCAATAAATGCTGTACAGACATTTGGCACCCAACTGTCGTCAGTGCAACCAGGGAATGGGTGAGTCTCACGTCCAAACAAGATCTTGTATCCTTTGATTGAATACCCTCTATCATCAAGTGATGAAGTCATGATGCCAAAATAATCACCCACTTCCAAGGCAATAAACATAAATTAAACATACCCCACAGTCAATATATCTATTTTGTGCAGTTATTTTTCTCGATTTCTATTTACTATTAATATAGTAAATTTGTTTTGTTAAGTTTGTTTTGGAAGCAATAAAAAATGTTTTAGCATTTTAACCAATGCTAATTCAAATAATCCCTTAGAAATGTGTGCTTGAGATCGTTCTACCCAGTACAGTTTGTCCGGCATCAAAATCAGTAAGGTTTCCCGGACAAGGCCCATTACGTCACAATTTTCCATTATCTCATCTGCCACTCTCAGGCGGAGACATCAAGGAGGTGACAGGTGTGTTAAGAGCCAACTACATATTGTTCTTCACAAAACTTTGTCCTTTCACATAAAAACTTTGTACCCCTTTTTTTTTACACCCGTGTTCACCATTCATTTGCACGTTTCAGTGCCGGCAAAATTGGACATCACACACCGCACTTCTTTTCAATGGCTTTCACTTCTTGCAGAAACTTAGTTATTATCCAGTCCCCGGAGAGCAGAATGTGAATCAGAGATGTTGGGAGTTATTTGAAGGGTAGATGGAAGCGAATGTGAAGCTTTGGTTCCATTTTGTCAGACAAAAGGGGATGTGAGTCTCTCTGGAGGCTTTTAAGGACAGGCTGGATGTCGGATTCTATCAGAATCAAAAGAAGGAGACTGACTACCTATAGATGCCTGGTAGGAAGTGGTCCAACATCATCCCCATATAGCGCCAGTGGCTCGACTGCAGTTGTGGAGATAAAGAACACGCAGACACACAGTTTACTTATACTGTAGGTGTAGAAACACACAATGATTACAACCCCCAGATATACTGTACACTGAGGGGGAACCACAGCTGGCCTTACTTGATATTGATACTGAACTGATATTGAAGTCCACACGTTGATGTTTGGGACGAAATATTAATTTAGTTGCTGTATTTAATGAACCCGAAACTATCATTTTTATTTTTCCACCCACCCACAGCGTCGAGATATAGTAAGTGAGATTTTCTTTGTCAGTGAAGAAGTGACAGCGAGCTTGGTGATTTTTAAATCCCTCGCAGGGTATCCTCAAGGTTCAGCTTCACAATGTGATCTCAACCTCGCTGGTAAATCTTTCCCTATCGCTACCCCTGTAACGCTGTGTAGTCCCTGTCCCATGTCATTTCAAAGCAGAGGGCTGCTTGATGCCACTGGGATTGGTATGCAGCAATATAAAATGTCACATCTACAGCAGCTAAATCAGGAGTCCCTTTGACAGCGACTCAGTTCTTCCCCAAATTAATGCTCCTACGCGTCACTCCTCCGAGAGCATGCTGAGTACTTCCCTGCTGACTGCAGCGATAGACAAACTAAATTGTCCCAGCAACAAAGGCAAGTTCACTGAAGGTAAAGCTAAATATGACAAGGTGATGTCAGTATTCAGACAGCCTAAATCAGTGGCTGGCAGAGGCGTTCTGCTTACTAGAGGACAATAGTAGACCCTCTTTCCCCAATCAGCTTCCAAAATGAGCAACAGAGCACAACAAACAATGAACTAGGCCACGCTCGAGTACAAGTGGACTCATTGCCAACATTTCTGTAGAGCCCACAACAATTGTGCCTACAATATCGTGGCAAAAATATATGTTCAGCGCGCATGAACAACACAATACAGTCATCTTAATGTGTGGTAATCTCCATGGATATTGACTTTTGCGGTGTGTGATGGGGGACATTCTCTGCTATTAAGGGGAAAATACACCATACACCATATACAAATTCACCACACTTCATTTAAATCAGGAGAGACTGTGAGGAGAAATAACTAGAGAGAAGAAGAAGGAAAGAAAATAGGCGATGCGACTTCTGCTGAACCGAGGGATTTCATGTTTGAAGGAAAACACAAATTGTGCTCAGGTATTAGCATTAATACACTACATATGGATGCTTAGAGATATGTTGGGGATGGAACCCATTACCTTTTGGCTGGGGGTCAACCACCATATCCTTCCCCTAGATCATAGCGAGATCATAATGCAACATCATATTAATTGTAATAACATATAACATATAATATAATTGAACAAACTTTTAAAACAAACACATGCTTGTAGCACAGGAAATACATGGAACTGAGAGCACATGAGCTCAAGACATGCCCTAATCACCTCGGAAACAGTAGCTTTGAAGCAGGAGCATTTGGACACTTGAAGTGCCAATCAGCAAGAGTCATTCTGCAGGAAACCTACTGTATGGAAAGTCGATGGGGAATGACATCATTAGGGCAGGAGTGGGCCCTAGCACTAGCAGTAACAAGCTAGTCTATAGAAAGATCGTACCAGCGAAAATGACTGTGCCCTCAATTCTTCCACCCCTTTAAACTCACTTCCCATTATTCACCTCTGGGGCCAAAACCCTCGTAGAGATGTCCTGATGTGGGGAGCGGCCCTCCTGTCTGGAGGATATCTGATTAGAGAGAATGACAGTGGGTGACCGTGGGGGCTCCCGTCGCCCCCCCCCCCCCAACCACCTCTTTGAGCCGTGACATTGGGGTGCTGTCACACTCCCATTTCCATACAGAAGGTGACATTGTTGTTAGGACAACAGTAGAAGGACAACCCATCCAGCATGTGCACACACCGGAAATTATTAGACGGGGGCAAAGCGTTTTCATGTGGCTGGGGTAACCACGTAATCATGCTAAATGTGTTTTCCAGAGCCCGTCTGGAAATGTAAAGGTCAACTAGTCATTACCTGATCTGAAATGCTACCTTAAAGACCTCACAGGATGATGTCAGGATGATAGCAACGCATTTGTCCCTGAGCCCATCTCAGTTTGACATTCAGTCACTCTGTATGTGTGTGTGTTTGTGTGTTTGGAATTGAGGTGTGTCATTCTTTCACCACACGCGACCACACCACGCAAAATGCCTGATTGCTGTTTTTGTTTTAATCAAGTTGTTTTAATCATGCATGCAGCTGTTCATTGATTTTACCACAGCAGGAATGCGTCAAAATCTTAACGATATTGTTCAGTATTTGAAATATGCAAGTCTGTGCCTTACAGGATATTATAATATTTGACCACAGTTCACTAGCTGCAGAATTAGGTGAAGGATGGGGCTTTTGCATAGAGGTGTCATAGTAGGAATATAGTAGGAACACAGTATTTTGTGTATATGTGTATATTGTATCGTTGACAATGTACTGGTTGAGTCTCTAGTCTATACACTGGTGCAGTGGTAGAACAAACTGGCCCCATAACTACTGTTATGAGCTACACCTGTGTTTACCCTCCTGAGACACCACTGGGAAAAGGGTCCATACGATTTAAGATATTTTGTTCCATATCAAACTTCCTCAGTTGAGACTGCACGACTATACGGAAGAAAGACATTAAGTGGAAGCAGAAGGTGAGCGTTTGTACAGATCGACCTCCACGGATAGCTGGACCCAGACGGCTCCTTTTATCGCCTCAGAGAATCAATCATTTGCAGATGTATTCATTCTTTCTGTGGAAATTATTGAACTCGATATCACCATTTGAAGGAAGAAAACCCTCCTGCCGTCGTGGGACATGTATCTAAAGGGAAAACATGAACAATCAAAAGCCAAATATGTCCAGTTTTGTCAGGTACCCTCGTGTTCTCCAGGCCAGACGTGTCCATGTGTGGGAGAGCAATTGTCAGGTGATCAAACAATTTAAAACCTGTTCTTCAGTGTCTGAGAAAAGTGTCACTCTATATGTGCCACATAGTTCCCTTCGCCATAGCACCTATTTCTTTATTCACGGCAGACAATTCAGTCAAATTAAGTGACATGTGACGGGACACACTGTACTGTATTTGACATTGGGTTCTAACACTCGACTACTTCTTCTGTGGCTGAAAAGTTTCAGTTTGCCCCCAAGGACCTTCAAAAACCTCCCAGCTTGATTTGTGAAGGAATTCTAGAAAATTCTTGACAATCCTGCCCCCTCATCTTGTTTTATTACCAGGCTGTGTAGTGTGTAGTCATAGGTCCTTGAAACATACAGACCCTGGTTATATTCCCATCACTGTGGTTGTATTATATACAGGACAGTATAAAAGACAAGGTTTTGTATAGAACATTAACAAAAAATAAGTCATGTTTGCAGTGTTTTATTTTAACAAGTAGAACATAAATTGGCCTCTTGCTGAGCATGTTCAGCACCAGTAAATACAGTTTGATTCCTCTAATGAAGAAAAAAAAATAGACTAAAAGTGTCCCCCACTCTCGAGGTAAGTATGATGTACAATGACATTCATAGGTTAAAGCTGCAGTCACAATACAGACACTTTTAACACTTTTAACTGTTCAGAGAGGTTTTTACAGGCCGCTGGACAGTGTTGCCATTTCGAGGAAAAACTAGCAACTTTGGTCTTAAAGCCTCTTGCTCTAGACATTAAACTAATAAACACATTGAGCACATTATTAAATATACTTGTGTTTAATAATGTTTATGTTTTATGTAAAACAAGTGCTGTAAAGCATAATTAAATAACTTTCAATTCACCCTTTATCGCATTTCGCTCCTTAGAAGAACAGTGTAACAATACAAGCACACTAGAGATGTGATGTGAGCAAAAAAGCATCTTTCCCCCCCTTAATGGACAGTACCCAAGAAGGCACAGACTTGGTGGCTAGATCGTAGACGGGCCAGAAATGTTTACAACTTAATGCAAATGAGAGGAACTAATCGCAACCAGTCACCGTAACATGTATATGGTGCCGGTCTTCCTATTTGCAGCGGCATCATTTCCAAAATGTACCAAATAAAATTAAGCAATGCTCACATTTCCCCTCAATGCATTTGGGACCATTTAATGCATTTAATCCACCATCAGCTGTTGGGCTCTATGACTTGCAGCTAGGCTGCATGACTCTATAACAGAACACGAACAAACAGTTAGATTTAAAAAAAAAATTTTAGGTACAGTGAATGTGTACTCAGAATGAACAACAATGGTTTTCCCTCACACACGAGTGCGAAGCTGCTTAAGAGGTAGAGACAGGCACTTCCTCATGGGCTGCGACGGCGCCCCCTGTCTGACAGCAGCTGTGCTGGTGCTCCTTCCAGTCCTGAAAAAAACAACAACAATACTGTCACAACTGTCAGACCACTCTAGACCACAGGAGACATCCTTGACGTTTTCTAACTTGGTAATGTCCAGTACAAAGTGAAAAAAAAACCTGCCATGTTGTTTCAAGATCTTTCGTGCATCACGTAACAACACATTTACAAACAGTTGTACTGTACCCACAGGTGCAACTGTCTTTAGCACTGCTCTCCAGTGAGCCAGCTGAACCAAAAACTAATTTTCTAGTCTTCTATCAATAGGCCTATTAGACTTTCTGTTAATAATAATATAATACATTTGTAATATTGAAAATAGTGTACCTTCCTCTGGCAGAAGGTGGAGCAGTAGTTGACCTTGTGACAGCCCGTACACTCATTCAGAGCCACCCGGCCACAGTTCACACATGTTTGCTGTAGGCAGAAGAAGAGAGAGAGAACATGGAACACACACAGAAAATCACCTTTGCATTCGGATGTAAAACGAGACAGAATAAATTAACCTCAGAGGGGAATTTATCTTTTCGCCCCTCCTATGATACTGTTGGAAACAGGGCGCTTCATGCAGGTAGGAGTTGTCCCTGCAGCCATGTTCCTGAAATATGTAAATTCTGTCTCATTCGGGCAACTGTGCACATTGGTGGGGGTCTTTTCACTGCGAAAGAACCAGCTAAACGGCTGCGCTGTAGATGTACAAGATGTAACAACACAACTATACTAATCAAAGTCACCGGCAGGCTCGTGCAGCAGGACTGCATTCCCAAGGATTGAGCCTTGAGAGGTTTTCCTGAGTGAAAGACGAGCCTGCCACCACAAAACAGAGGAAACGTAGGAAAACAATCTGGGGCCTGCGGTGTCCACAATTTAATCAGAGTTGTGACAGGCGGACTCTCAAGACTGAAGTGTTACATTACCCCTGTGTCTAGACTCTAGACAGTAGAGTGTACACCCCTAAGATGGGAGAGAG
This sequence comes from Percopsis transmontana, assembly GCA_025447815.1. NCBI lineage: Eukaryota > Metazoa > Chordata > Actinopteri > Percopsiformes > Percopsidae > Percopsis > Percopsis transmontana. Next base: position 6,065 of record JAOEHI010004304.1, on the reverse strand, counting down.
AGAGAGCGTATCAAAGACAAGTGTGTGTGTGTGTGTGTGTGTGTGTGTGTGTGTGGTCCGGTGGTCCGTACATTAATGATGATCTCTGTGATCTCTGTCCCTCTCTTGGCCTCAGAGTCATCTGCCTGCTGGAAGGAGATCTGGCTCTGGATAGGCTGGCTAAGGGTACACTGCAGGGAGGAAACACACACACAGAGCTGGTCAAAGTCAGTGTGGTAGGAGAACACTGACCCAGTCGTTGATAAATGATGTCTGGAAATTAGTACGATATGACAAGCGTGACTGAGACATTTTAGTACCACAGTCTCCCTCTGTCCTCAGTCATTCAGCCCTGTACTGTATATTGGCTGGTGTGGGACATAAACTGAGGGTGGGAAGATAAGACGCACAGATCCAACTGACTTCTAATCCTGACTTCCTAAGATCTGGTCCTAGTTCACGGTTGCGTCAATTATTTCTTTAATGCTATTATAGTTATACTGCAGTGGTTGTCAGGGGTCAGGACCCTACCAAGAGGTCGTGGGAGACACTACTTAGGGTCGAGAGATGATTTCAAGATTATCTTTCTAATGATTTCAGAATTGTTAAATGATCTTTTATTATTATTATTATTATTATTATTATTATTATTATTAATGACTAAGCTACCATTAAAGCACAATTACAGACTCCTAAAAAGCTCTCTTTTATGCCTCCCACAACATTTTTCTTAAAGGGCTCATATTCCATTTACCAACTGTCATTTTGGACAGATTTTTCCCCCTTCCAGCTAAACATTTTGTTCTGATGGTGTTGCATGTTTTTTTAAAAACATGCTCTACCTTGAGTGACAGGTCAGCAACGACTGGTTACAATCCAGAAATGATGTCACATGTGGGGCCAAATCTGACTGGGTGGTTTTACACACAATGATTTCCGAGAGGAAGTTTGGCTAAATGATATGATAGACTCATTTCAAAATGAGTCCAACCTTTTCACACCCCTTAAGAAAGCACATCTGGAAAAACATGTCATAGGAGGCCTTTAATGTTTTTTTTTATAATTGTAATCCTTATTTTTCAGGCAAACCATTCACCAACCTCTTTCTTGGTCACATGACCTTTGTCCTGGCCTGACTGGGCAGCCTGCTGCTTGGCCTGTTCAATGAGGGCCTTGAGCTGCTGGACGTTACTCAGCAATGTGTTGGCGACACCCTCAAGGTACATCCATGTGTTCTTGGTGCCGTCGCTCACGGCTGGCCCCGCGGGGCCGGCCTCCATGCCGTTAGACACGCACAGAGCCGGGGATGCCACAGCAATCTTGGCCTGCACGGGTTGGGGAGCCATGGCCAGGGCGGGGAGAGCTGTCAACACTGTGGAGGAGAGACATGAAGATGACTCAGGACAGACAGGGTTATCCACAGAAATGTGAGTTAGTAGGGGCAAAATGCGGCAGGGTTTAACATCATTATTCCCCTTGATAAAAATGTAGAGGTGGGGGTGCGTATTTAAATGAGTGTTATCTGTCACACACACACACAATACCTCAGACATTGTTGGCCCAATTGGGACAAGGACTTTGGGGGAAAATGCTGACATGGTTTGACATTTCCAAAGTCCTATTACTCTGTGCAGGGGTTGTGCAAGTGCTAGTAATCATTTCATCTTTTGATGCACAGTATACAGTGAAATCTTTCAGAAATCTCAGCTTCACTAAGAGAATTACATCATTAAATAACACAAAGCCAATTATATAATTACATTAAAAGGGTGCTGTAGGTAGGATTTAAGAGCTATAAAGTTATAGACATCCATCAGCTATCAGTAAGTGAAATGCTCTGTGAGAATATCTACTCAGGTTGATAGCCCCTGCCACTACTGTATATAAGTTGGTTAAGATTTTTGACGGCACCCTAAAGAATTCTGACCAATCAGGGCCTGCTTTTTTCCCAAAGCTACTTACAGTGACAATTACAAGCCTTAGGGAGCAGGTAAAGGTTAGACATCTTTCTCAAAGATGCTTACTAGACTATCAATGGCCCCTATTCCTGTCAGTTGTGTTTTGGCCAGTAGAAGCTTTGATTTGACCAGTCTACTGGAGATCATCCATAACTCTCACCAACATCACTGACAACAGAAGGGTTGTTTTTAGATTAATTTAAACTTTCTAGGTCACGTTCTGGCTTCAGCACTCTTGAGAGGCTGGAGAACCTTACCTGCATGAAAAGTAAACAAAATGCCAACAGCAAGCCGAAGTATGCAGTAAACCCAAAATCAAGGTCAGGCTTTCCTTCTCGGTCATGAACTATGCAGCAGCCGTTCTCCAAGAATAAAAGATGAGCTTCTAGCATCCACTGGGGCTCCTGACAGATCTATACATTACTGCTCTGAGCTCGCGAGGCTTGGGTCGGGGGTATGGGGGGATATTTACTGACTTAATTAGCTAAAGTCACACATTTTGTTCATCTCAAATCCATAATGGAGGTGAACACGTTATGTGGCCTCCTTTCATTTGGATTCTGATGGATTGGAAATTTTATTATTTAGTTTGCAGTAAACTGGTGCCATGCTTCAGCTCTCTCTTAAGGAAAACAGTTTTGGCAGTGAGTGGCTTCTCATATTTATAGCCTATGTGTATGTGTGTGTGTGTGTGTGTGTGTGAGCGCGTGTGTGCGCGCGCGCGCATTTGTGGATTAACGCGTACAGGTCCCTCGGTTGGATAGTAAGGCAAAAAGGTGAAGATTCCAGACAGTAATTTACCTCCCTCACCAGAACAGACACACCTCCAGGCATGTGTCCCTAGGGAGACAGTAGCTCCTGGTCCACAGCCACACAACCACAGCTGAGATAAATATTACTGTCATGGAACCGGTAGCAGAGGTGATACCAGGACAGTTAAGGGAGTACCAGGCAAATTTTTTTAATTTGTGACTGGAATTACCCATTGCCCATGCAGTTCTACTAGAGGAATTGCTGGCGAAGCCTCTTGCACAAAGTGACCTCAAATAGCATAGCCTACGTATTTTTGATCGCTTAATAATTAATATAGAAGATAAATGTATAGAAGATAAATGACGAGGCCGCAGGGAGGATAATTATCTTAACGAAGCCGTGGGAGATTGACAGGTTGTGAAATACAGTGTAATCACGCCTGGTGGGGGGGTGGCACCAAGGGTCAGGATGGCACAGATGATTAGAGGGGAAAAGGGGAGCAGAAGGGCAGACCGAGAGAGAGAGATAGAGATAGAGAGAGAGACAGAGACAGAGAGAGAGACAGAGAGAGAGAGAAATGGAAGGCGCTACAGTCTAGGTGACGGACACGGACAGGAATCTGGCTGGGGAGACGTACGACCACAGACAACAGCAGCGAAAATCAATGGCAAGACAGAAAGAGCAGCGAACAGCACAGTGTGTACAAGCAGGCACACCAAACCAAAAATGGTAAGATATTCACTTGTTTAATTGATTTCAAGAAAGCTTTCGACTCTATTTGCCACAAAGGGCTCTATTATAGACTATAGACTGGTATAGTGGGCAAAATATATGATCTGATTAAATCAATATATTTAGAAAACAGGTGTGCTGTTAAAATGGGAGACAAACAAACTGAATTCTTCACCCAGAGAATAGGTGTTTGTCAGAGTTGTAATTTAAGTCCAACTTTATTTGATGCGTTTGTGAATGAACTTGCTGTTCAGTTGGATCAATGCGCTGCTCCTGGCCTCCCCCTCCTAGATAGAGAGGTGAAGTCTCTGTTTTATGGGGGCCTTATTCTACTGTCACAACAACACTGTTTTCCAAACACCAATCAGAGTAAACCAAATTATAATGCAATGTAAAGAAACCTATTTAGAACATTGAAGAAGAAGAAACTAAAAGCCAAAGTAGATTAGAATGTTATAAGAAGACACAAAAAAATGGCAACCAAAAGAAAACAGAATATATGTGGTCACTGTCTGACAGTTGAGGTTGAGACAGAGATGCACTTCCTCCTAAAATATAAAACATTCAATTAAATAACGTTTAACTTAACAAGTTCAACTCTGAAATGTCAGATTTTGAAGAGCTAAATGACCTCTCAAATAAAAAATAAAAACTCCTACGAGAAGGAGACAGGGTATATCTGGCTGCCCAATATGTATCAACATGCCACAACCTGCCACACACAAACACACACACAAACAAGTGTGATGTGATTTGGTGAAATGTAATTAGAAGACATAGGAAATATATATATATGATGTATACACTGTGTATATAATGAACTAACTAATAATGTCATATTAATGTTCATATTGAATACTGTCCAAATTATTGCACAAATTGTATTTTGCTATATACTATATTTTGATGTTTTGGCAAAACTGTTTGTATATCTTTCATGCCAATTAAGCCCATTGAATAAAATACATAATAAAATCTTATGTGTGAGTGCAATTATTTTCATTAGATTAATCGGGCTGATTAAATGCAATTGTGAGATAATCGCCATCGGCTGATGCCTGCACTCACGAGGCCGATACCATAAACAAAAAATGTCTGCAGTCACATCTGCAGGTAGCCATGTCAGTGTGGCTGCTGTGGAACGATGTTAGCGCTCCCGTCGTTCTACGGGCAGTCAGTGGGTGCTGTGAAACAGTGGGAAACGTGCTGGATGTAACGTTACCTAAGAGAAAACAGTAGGCATAAGACTTAAATTCCTAGCTTTCAAAGCTCAATATATTTAATTGGCCACTAATAACATAAACAATGTTTACTGTCTGTGTATTTAGATTGACTCCGGTCTTTTATTGAGAAAATGCTCAACTATTTTACAGGGTTCGAAAAACTATTGTATGGACATCCCCAGCCCCCACTCCTACTCCCAACGAGTAAAACATTCGTCAGATTTGTCATTTGGGATTGTCTTTTGGGAAGCAAGTGTCAAAATCTAGTGAAAACGCTGTTGCCAGCTAGGTCGTCTTAAAACTATAACTAGGCTACATAACAATGTCATTTCAATTATACGCAATTAAAGCACCTGTATTTATTATAGACATTTATTGTGCATTTTAAATGTTTTCAAAAGACTGCGACCCCCTCCCTGCCCATTGCCTCACAATGGTTTGATTCACGGCCCTGCTCTCCAAATCGCTATAGTGAGAGTCGCTATAGCGATGTGACAAGACACATAACAAATGAGTAGCGGGCCAGCTTAGAGGTGCCACAGACATGTTTGGTCTTGTCACTCCGGGTGAAGTCAGTCTCATTCTTCAGTCTTTCCTGCTGCGCGGGGCTTTCACATAACTCTATGTGGAGAACGGGGGGGTTCATGTTAGACAGTAGAATATGTCTAACATAACTGCACTTGGCAGTGAACCCAGAGAAGGCACAGTGCACGAGGTGACGCAAATCTAGGGCATGTGTGTAATGGTGCTGGAACCACCGGACTCCCCCTCTGCTACCAGGCAAATCCTAAAATAACCGGGTATCCATCTCTGCCTGGCTTTAATTGTGTGAAGGTTTGCAGGCGGTCGGGAAACAGATGGCAAAGTTGGCGGAGGGAACGTGTGTGTGTGAGTGTGTTTACAGCAAAGTGAATCTTCCATGTTGTTGTAAAACCTAGAGAGGCTAAGTAATGCAGAGAAACACGCAGACAGAGAGATGTGGGCCTGTATGACATCATGCTCTAAATGATGAATGGGTTGGGACGCTCTCTTGTTCAGCTGGGGGTGGCCAGAGGGGACGGAGTGTGAGGTCAAAGGGCCCTCCGGTCATAAAACCCATCACCTCAACATCTCACCGTCGCTCTGAAAACATTACACGAACCGCGCTGCAGTCCAATTCCACTCAATCTGCTGTCTTGCCATTTGTTCTGTAGACAAGGTTACACCAAACTTTAAATCCCACTGCTCCCGAGTGTAGCTGCTGCACATGGACGATAACAATAGCTACATTGGCCCTGTCCCAATACCCGCACTTGCGCCCTTGTGCCCCTCAATGCGCGTTCTCGCTAAGGGGTGCAATACCGTAGGGTGTCCCGATCCTCTAATGGTGTTCTCCAGGGGTGCTCATGAGCGCACTTAATGCACCCTTTTCGCAAGTCCG
>JAOEHI010004303.1:0-10119 GCA_025447815.1 Percopsis transmontana | reverse complement strand
GTGTGTGTGTGTGTGTGTGTGTGTGTGTGTGTGTGTGTGTGTGTGTGTGTGTGTGTGTGTGTGTGCGTGTGCGTGAGAGAGAGAGAAAGAGAGAGTCAGTAACTGCGTGTATATTCTTGTGTAAGATGAGCACAACTGATACCGTCTTCCTAAAGAGACTTTTCCTTGGTTTATTTACAGAATTACCCTCCTGTTTGAAACCATGCGTTGTTTTGGTTTGAAACGCAGAAAGTGCCCCTCCACACTTGAGTGTTGAGTGGCTCGCATTCACCTCTACTCTTCTCCCTACAGAACTCCTACAATGTCACACTGCTATCTACACATTAACACTGACCTATCTGGGGGTGCTATAACACAATCAGCCTTTAAGTGACTTGTAATGAATAAAGTAACAGTTTCAATTTTTGTTAATTTTACACGACTCAATAAGTCAACGAAAAAATAAATGACCTCACTTTGAACACGCGTTCACATTTGGGTCACATATGCAAATGTGTGCAGCCCCCTCTCATACATTCTCATCAATCTCCCCTCAATTCTGTACTTCACACACAGTTCAGCATGTTGTAATGCTGGCGAGGCAGCATGATTGGAGGAAAATTGAATCAAATCAAATCCCCTGAAATTGCGTTGAACTCTGTGGCAGGGACGCAAAAGCCGGGTATCTATTATTTGCTGGCAGGCTCCACCTCCTCCCATTCGACCAGCGTGCAGGAGAGAGAGAGAGAGTCGGGACAGGAGATGGCTTCAGCTTTACACCAGCTTTGGTCTTTCTGGCCTTAGATAGCGTTTTGATGTACTCTCAATGCAATACCCCAGGAGAATGGGTTACACAGGTGCACTGTCCTAATTCAATATTCAATATTCAAATGTCAACTAAGCTCTGTTGTCTCACCTGGGAGTCACACAGATGAGAGGATAGGTGGACAGGTGTAGCGAAGATTTTGCCAGAGCACACACATACTGTACACACACACACACTCATACATAGTCAACAGCATAGCTCCTGGCAGCTCATTGCAGGTCTGGGCCTGCTGCGTAAAGAGGTGTTGGCCAGGCCAGTAGGGGGCACTCACCCTGTGGTCTGTGTGGATCCCAATGTCCCGGTGCAGCGACGGGGACATTGTACCGTCGATAGGTGCCATCTTTCGGATGAGATGTAAAACCGAGGTCCTGACACTCTGTGGTCATTATAATCCCAGGACACAAGAGCAGGGGTGTTAACCCCGCTGCCCTGGCCTAATTACCCAACAATGGCTGTAACTGATCAAGGCCTTCAAATTGCCTCTAAATGACATGAATGGCTAACTCTCCCTCTGCCCACCTCCCCCACTGTATAGCTAATGTGTAAAGCGCATGAGTAGCTTGAAAAGCGCTACATTGTAAGTGTAATGATTATTATTATTATTATCAATGTAATGCATAGGCCTGGTCCCAAACTCATGCATGCGTGTGTGGGTTGCTGCCGTGCGTGCGTGTGTGTGTTTGTGAGCAAATGTGATTTTAAGAGTGTTATTTGTCAGGGAGCCATTGATGAGTCAAGGCTATTAGCCCAGCCAGACCCCTCTCCTCTCCGGCAGCCAAAGTCCAGGTCGCTGTACAAAGAGGGATCACTCAGATTAGCACATGGTTGGCCCAAAGCCTAGCATTACACACAATATAGTGTGCATAAGCCCTTCTCTAATTCTCAATCTAATCAGGGTCCCGCCCGGTCTGTCACATTTCTCCTCTCACTAGACCCCTCACTCTTGTATTTGTATCTCCCTTTTCATGTGTGTTTGTCAGTCTTGTAGGACCCTTATTGAGAAAGCTAACTCCTGAATTACCGATGTGGGTGAAACAAACGCAATATTATAGCCCACATAGGGCCGGTGTGTATTCAAGTGGATTATCCTCATATACAGGGAGAAACAAATGCAAATTATTATTCCACTGGTGTATAGTAATTGGAAATGTTCACCAGGCTCCTTTTACAAAGCATGCAAATGCAAAAAATATTGCTCTACTAGCAAAGTCAGTAGCAACTTATTTTATCCTCCAGGAACAATGAAAGCAGCACACAGCAATTACATGTATGTAAAATAGAAGCCTGTCTGCTTCCTATCTGCATATTATAACATACAGATGAAGTGATACATGGCTAACACACATGAGGACACAGGACTATATCGGCGCCAGTGAAAATGACATCAGCCATAGAAAACGGCCATTTGACATCCCTGCTGTTAAGTATTTTGTTTAAGTCGGACACGGGAACTACAGTGTTCCTTCTAGCCTCCTGTTTGCTATGACGAAGTCAGTATGCGACTCCTGGTCTATTTTAATGAGCTTTGTCAGAGCCTTGGGGTAAAAGTGCGCTTGGATCCCAGTGATAATGAGAGGCGCAGTGCTGCTCCGCCTGCCCGCCCTTAAATTGGAATCCAAATGAAAGCGGAAAAAAGGGATTGTGATGAAAAATGGTCTGTTGAGAGATGATGATTTTTCTGTTTGTTTTTTTGTAGGTTTGGAGTGGGTTCACTACCGATATTCTGAGTATGTCGTAATTTTCTTTAGCCTTCCTTGAGAATAACCAATTATAAATGCTGTTATCGTCATCATTATTATCTACCATTACTAACACTGTGTGAAATACATCTGTGTATGCACTTTGCTTACTCTCTCTGACTCACACTAAGATACATCCATTCACTTGCTAATGTAGCTAGCTTGCTTGCCCCAACACACACACACACACACACACACACACATACATACACTCACACACAGAAAACATACAGCTAGTAGTGGGGCTCCATCCTGCGCCGCCTGTTGGTCCCGCCCTTTACTCCTGCCCAAGTTCTGGGCTTCGAGCCAGGGGGCGCAGATGGTTTTAGCATAAGATGAAATGTCTGTCTCCGCAGCCAGTGAAATGTGAATGTTCCCTAACTGCTCTCTGATCAGCTTCAGCCGGCCTCGAAGATTTGTTGACAGAGACACGAGGGTGACGCTACAGGTTCCACATGGTTCCTGTAGACCGCTGTAATGGCAGTATTATTTCACTACAACCTAGATTGATGGCAGATCGTGCTTTAAGAGCTTATTTGTGCTCTGATTTAGCTAGGGCTACACAGACACAGTGTGCTTTTATATCACCTAGCGTTTACTGTTCCATTTTGTAGATAGATAGTGGTTGTTTTAGGCCACAGAGTGATTGGATCATTATCTTGTATGTGTCTCATCGTTGGTTTGATTAAGTTTGATGATGCCTGACTGCGTGGGAGAATTTACCGGATGCTGTGACCTCGCCCTAAACATAATAAGGCAGCATTACCCACGCTATAGTATTCAGTCGAATACACAGGTTTGTGCTTCTTTGAGATGGTACAGTGATTCAGACAGGAAACAAATTAACGACTATATTGATAATAGTCCATATGTTTCTAGGTCAGATGTTATTGTAAGCTGCGAAGTTCGTAATTCTCCCATCATAATTCAAATTCAGTTCAAAGCACATCAAAAAGAAGATACATCATGCATAATTGGGGTAATTGAAAATAAACCTAGTTAATATTTATAAATAAATATTAACTAGGTTTATTCTCATCATAGGCCGATGCAGAAGCACATTGCAGCAGCATCCAGATCCAATCACATTCTGCACCACCAACAACTGTCTCCATGACAACACATACGCAACGCACACCTGGTACATTATGCACTCAACTGCTTGGCAAAAGCCCCTACATTGGAATTGGGCCTTCAGGCAAGCTGCAAATGCTCAGCCAATCAGATCCTGATGTGGACCCCCCCCCCCCCCACAGCACTGCAACACTGAACTTCCTAATCAGAATTGCAAACTCTTCAAGAGATTAGGCCCTGTAAGTGAATAACATTGGTGGAGCCTTCAGAAAATGTATTGGTTTCTCTGTGTTTCAGCTTCCATTGATCTGGTAGCAATCCATTAGGGTTCCGAGGCGAGGGGTCACCGGGCCCTTGGGGAGGATAAGTACTCTTTTCATTTAGGAAATGGTGCTGAAATTACTTATTTGAACTTTGGTCCAGGTGCAATTCTTCTGTTGGCTGGATGTCCCACCGGCTCCAAACCAGACATTCTCGGTCTTGATAGAAGAGAGGGGTCATACAGTCGTAGGTCAAATCCATCCGTCCATCTAGTGTTGCTCTCGGCTGTGACGCAGGAGATTAATGGGTTGCTTTGCACTCACTCATTACACCTGAATAACAGCTAAGGCTACTACTTACTTTTACCTGGCAATGCTCAGCAATCGCTAATCATCAATAGCAATCGCATTAATCGCTACCTGTGAAATTTTGAATTCTGTCGTGGTAGGTATTTCATCATTTGTCAACTTCATTACTTATTGACACTGCACACTGAGGTTATAGGTTTATTCAAAGCCGGAGATAGCCTTTAAGTTAGCCTTTAAGTATGTAATGTAACTACATTTTAGCATGTGTGCTAGAATGTCTACATTAACATTATGTTGATCTCATCCCCATAATGCATTACACTAAAGTTATTCATGCCTCACACATAAAATTCCAGCGGTATCAACAAAGTCAACAGCTAAAGATTATCATGAATCTTTTTACACAATTTCAGTCAAACGTCTTAATAAGGACTGGATTTACTCTGAGTAATTAGTGGCAACATTCCACACACACACACAAGCTTGTACAATGTACACACGCATACACATACACACACACACACAGCCAGAGCCCTATAAAAGGATCTAAATCTTCAGAAGCATTACATCTGTTATAAGACAGACAGATTATCTTTTCCGCTCTCTCTCTCTCAGATCCCAGATTCTTCATTTTATAAATTACAGCCAGTTACGCTTTGATGGGTAAAAAAATAACCCCATTTTCCAACCAGTGAAAAAGGAAGACAAATACTGAAACATATGTCAATGTCATGGTGGATTTTGTAATACCCTGCTCCTATTAGAAAAAGGAGGAGAACGCCTTCCTCTTTGTGTTGTCTTGTGGGTCTTTTAAATAATCTGTTGAAAATGGCTGTGGAGCAGATTTCATGATGGTAGAAAAACAAGAGGAACAACTCAGCAGTGCCAAACATGCAGATAATTGTGATGAACAACGCACCTGCCTGCACTTACAAACACAAACACACCTGCACATGTATACACACCTCACATGCAGAACACGGTGGAGTGCAGTTACAAAGAGGTATGCATACACACACACGCGCGCACACAGACATTTAGACCTGATCCTACACATGCAGACAAACACTTAAACATGGAGCATGGAGCTCTCTCTTACTCTCCTTGTCAATAACTATATTTGCAGCAGTTAGAAATGTCTATTATCCAATAATAAATCATACATCTACACTGCAGAGAATAACATACTATGCAAATAAAATCGATTCTTCACCTACACTAATGTGTTGCCTCTTTACTTAAGCAAGATAAATGCAAATACAACATTTCTGCCCTCATCCTTAAAATGACTTGCTGCCAACCTCTCCAGTGCATAGGGAGCCATAAGTCCTGCCCCCACGTCCAGGCTACCCTCCATATGTTAATATGTCTAACTTTACAGTAGAAACAAAAATGTTTATGGTCTGGTACAAAAAACGGTATTGGTCATTATAGCTAGTTTCCCCGTACAGGGGGTACATTTTTATATAACTCATCAGTTGAAATTATATTAAGCCATCAATTTACCCATTCATTTCTATATAACCGGGAGTTAGATGGAGTCAGGCATTACCAAGATGGCGACGGTCAGAGCCAGCAGACTTGGAGCTTCAAACCCGTTCTTCAGAAAACCTATGGGTGACGTCACGGAGGGATTGTCCACTTATTTATACAGTCTATGGCTAATATTGATAAAATTGGAAAAACAATGATATCACTTTGAGTTTTTGACCATCACTGTCTGGACAGGGAATGAACTCCATGACATACTGTTGATTTAAGCTATGTTTCTGTGCAATATTCTTTGGAAAGTGTGTTATTTGCAATGGGATATTTTGAACGCAGCAATCGTAGCTTGTGGAATGTAACTATCAGGTTCTGGTTTCACTTCGGCTCCCTAGTGCAGCTAGGGTGAACAGCCTTCGTGGCTGCAGACATGAATAGTTCTGACACAAAATGTCTTCCAGTCAGAAGCTCCCCAACACTGTTCTACGAAACAGAACTCAACAGAACAATTTGATAGATAGACAGCCCCAAGCAGCGTTTTGTAAGTCTTGCTTAAAAAACCCTAACAGCCTTAGCTGAAGCTTTGGCAGTTCCTGACTAAATTTATTGGTTTATTTTATACTTTGTTGGTGACCTTCACTACAATTATTTTCTTATATAGATGACTGTGCTTGCTTGTGCGGCAGAAGTCCGCACAAGCAGAACTCAGATGATTGCAGAGATAAAAGAGATTTATTTTGAAGGTTAGAGAGGATTTCCTGTTACTGCCTGTCATTCTTACCTCTAGATATGCCTTAACCGTCACACTCTGTCAAACAGACCCCTGATCTGTATTCCACATGTAGCTTTTTGATCCAGTAGGTGTAAAGCTGCCCTCATAATCCCATAATAACAGAGCACGGGTGAACGATGATTGGAGTATTCACTTGCATTGGCATGATGCCGATTAGAAGGTTAAAGACCTTGCGGGGATTTGCATACACCTTCTGACATTTTTACACGCACATACACAACATCCAAAAATACAATTACTGTATCTTATCTCTAGTCGCCCGGTACAACTGTGGTTCTGTTTTCACCTATGACCCCCAAATAGAGTAACGAAGCCATTATTTTTGTTGTATAATTTACATAGTAAAAGATAATAGCATAACAAATAAACAGTATTCTTTACAGTCCTTTACCTCTAAAAATCCTCTACCTCTACCTCTATCTTCTGTCTCTCGTTACATTCTGCATTCTCCATATGTCTCCTAGGAGCCAGTCAAGTATGCTCAAGTATGCTTACTTCTTTCTATTTTCCCAGTATTGGTTTCATCATTCATTAAAATCTAACACAGTCTTTCCTCAATTGATGTTGCAACACAAGTCAAGACCTTTTAACCTGATCAAAAAGTTCATTTCAGATTTTGTGCCATATTACCAAATTTTACTACCATTTTAAAGTCTAGAGTAATCACATAGATTCATCGAAGAAATCATCTACAGACTGATTATGAAAATAATCATAAATTGCAGCCCTACTAAGGACATTGCGTCTGCACTTAATTTTGTTTCATTTTGAGAAATTCGCGACCCCCCCCACCCCCCACCATGCTGAAAACCACCGCAATGCAGGGTTAAGGGTTTAATTCCTGCACAACCTCAGCCTAATTTGTTCTGTGTTTCTCTCTCACTCACAGCTCAGGTGGGCTAACAGAGTGTGACGCAGCCCATAAGAGAGTTGGTGGCTGCATGGTTAAGCTGTGAATCTGACCTTACATGAGTAGGTAGTCTCTGACGGTCATGCTGGACATGGATATGATTCCTGAAGCACGAATCATATCTCTTCACCTCCCCACCAGTCAGACTTCTCAGGCTCTGCAGAAAAAGTAGGTGAATGTGAGAGCTTAATCGAGCTTGACCTTGAACACAAGTGAGAAATTGCAATGGTTCATAATTTCATAAAAAGTGACGCTAACGCTTTGATGGTGCCCCCCCGCACACACACATATGTTTGTACTACTATCTTTGTGAGGACCGTCATTGACATAGTGCATTCCCTAGCCTCTTTCCACTAACCTTAACCATCACAACTAAATGCGTAACCCTAACCCTAACCTAATACTAACCTAACCCTTAAAACCAAGTCTTAACCTTCAAACAGCCCTTTGAAGTACCGGCCAAAATGTCCTCACTTTCCAAAAATTCCCTCACTCTGTAGGTAAAAAACATGTTCCAGTCCTCACTATGAAGCAAGTACAAGAACACACACACACACACGCACATATTTACACCAAAATAAATTTTAGCAGGCTGCATAAAGTCTTTTAGAGATGCTTATTTCCTTAATTAATTAATATAGATACATTTTCTTGACTTACAAACGCAATAGTGTCAATAACTGGGACAACCACATTCTGTTTTACTGTGACAGTAACATAACAAGATAAAATAAAAAAAGCTACAACTTTCTCTACACACTCAGTACAGTGCACAAAAGTACCTCAACTGACTGTCTCGACCCCTCACTGATACAACGCACTAAAGCAACGCATCACAAAAGAAAAAAAAAGTTATTGTGGCAGCATATTGTAATTCCTTTTGAGTTGTCTGCCGGTGAACTCTAACATGCTACAGAAGTCAACAAAGTGCATGCATGATGAAATGAGGGGAAATCAGGGAATTCGCTATAATCTAAGTGCTCCTTGCTGTCATCTACTTAACGCACAGTGAGAAATCCCACAGCAGCGCCACGAGCATCAATCACTTAGTTTCCACTAACTCACAGAAGCTTTGATCTGACACAACATAGATGACTTTGGGCCTATTTGCATGTGTGGAATACTTGATGGAGCCGTGATGACGTGTTCGACATTGTGAAGCGTGACAATGTGAAAAGACTGCCTGGTACTTAGTAATGTCCACCCTTTAAACAGGGACCCTGTCAACATATAGATTTTTTTGTGTATTTGAGTGGGTAGTTCAGACACCTGTTTCCATCTTTTATTCTAACTTTAAAGGGACAATCTTCTATTTGTGCCAGGAGTCACCATTGTGATACAAAAATGTTGTTTTGGTTGTGTGTTAAAACATAAACAGTAAGCTGGAGCAGAAATCTGAGCATCCAGGGTCCTATGAAACAATGGAGGAGTTAAGAGAGGAAAACATAGTGGGAGATTGTCGCAGGATTCAGAGTTGTCATAGTTTGTCAGAGTTGGTTATTTCTTATCTTAAATACTATTTTAGGAAGAGAAGGTTATTTGTATTAGTCTTATTGGAACTCCTAACTTGTAGTGTGGTGGGTTATGCCATATAGCTGTGCCATTCTAGCTTTTGGAAATGACAGGTTTCCTTTTACCCTTTGCACCCCACCCAACGCCCAGCTGAGCTGTGATAGGCTATATATATGGGTTATGGTGAATGTACAAAAAAACAATACATGGGTGCGCCAAACTGAAATGATCACTTGTTTACGTCTGAATCTATTTCAAGCTAGTTTCAATGACAATAAATATATGCTTTGTGTGTGTGTGTGTGTGTGTGTGTGTGTGTGTGTGTTCTTGTACTTGCTACATAGTGAGGAATGGAACACGTTTTTTACCTACAGAGGAGGGCATTTTTGGAAAGTGAGGACCTTTTGGTTAAGGTTAAGACTTGGTTTTAAGGGTTAGGTTAGAATTAGGTTAGGGTAAGGGGTAAGGTAAGGGGTAGGGTAAGGCATTATGTCAATGACGGTCCTCACAAAGATAGAAGTACAAACATGTGTGTGTGCGTGTGCATACACAAACACAGGGATCTGTATATTAAAAGGCAAAAGATTTGGGAAGCCATGTGGTATTTCCATATGCATGTGTCAACATGCACTCTCAGCCCTCCACTGCTGCGCTGGTGAGGTCTACCTGCTATCTGGTGTTCACAGCTCTGTGTAAATACCCTACTATCTCCCGCCGTCATTCGGCTCAAAAGGTCTGTTGTTTGCGTTTGATATTGCATTTTTTTTCAGACAATGACACAGGACAGTTATGATATGTATGTGTGCACATTTGTGTTTGTCGTGTTTTTCCGTGTTAGCATACAGTAATTTTTAAAAACTAATTTTAAACTATACTGTATTTATATCGGGCAGACAAAGAGATACCCCTCGATTTGTGTACAATGGTTCCCTTGTGGTTGAAACCAGTGTTACAAAAAGGTTTTTGGTTTGAAACAGAGAGAACATGCCCCTGCCACACCAGTGGCACTCCTCTCTACTCCTTCCCCTACAGCACTAGCTTTGAGCTAAGCTAACATTTTGGGGTTATGGGGCCGCTGTAATGCAATCAAGGAGTGTATCTTTAACACACAGTAACCCTGGGATTCATCCCCTGATCAATATGCTTTTGTCACGAACGGCCACGCGCGCATCGTGCCTCCTTTCCCCCGCAACGCACCTGTGGAGCATTAGGCCCACAGGTGCAGGACATTA
>JAOEHI010004302.1:0-10119 GCA_025447815.1 Percopsis transmontana | reverse complement strand
TTTATTTTTTATTTTTACCCTTTTTAATACTATAACTGTAAATATTTTTTTGTAAATGTTTGTGCCCCCCCCCCCCCCCCCCACACACACACACACACACACACACGCACACACACTTCATCATATAGCAAGACATATTGTACAGCTGTAGATATATTTCAGAGAAGACACATTGGTACTGTAATTTTTTTTTTATGAAGAACTTAGAGGAACATGGAAAAGTATATATATTTTTTTGTTTTTGCAACAAAAAAAAGGAGAATAATCAGTGAAAGATTTTATTTTCTGGGAGGGAATTGTTTTCTAGCTACTTGTCCAAGATGAGTTATTCCAACAACTTTATTTTGTTTTAATTTTGTTTTATTTCTTTTAACCATCTCAAGAATTGTATTTATCTAACTAATGAATTCCACTCTTTTTTTTTTTTTGTATTAAGAGAAAGTCTAGGAAAAATTGTGACTTTGTTCTTACATACATGCACTCATAATCCTGGACTATGATTAAATTGCCCGAATACTTTTCTGAACAACTTTCCCACGACACCTCAAGTAATTCTTATGGAAGTCCAAGACTTCCATGTGTCAAGGGAAGTTATTAAAAAAAAAAATAGCGGGGGGGGCGGGCACAGTCTAAATGGCGGCCCAAATGATATTTGAACTCAAAGGTATGCTAACAAAACATTTTTTTATATATTTAAGCCTTTTTTTTCTCTCTCTCTCTCTTAAATCTGACCATATTAAGGTTTGCACAACAATTTTCCCAGTCCTTTATTGCTGTTCATTCTAATGATCATTCTGGAAGATCTTAAGGTAGCCTTCATTAATGACAATTGACATAGATGTAGTATTTAGTGGAACTGGGTCCATTCCTAATCAGAATTCATTAATTTATTAACAGTGCAATCTGTAGATTGCCTGTCATAAACGGAGAGTTAGCAATGAGTCCTTGTTTTCAGTTTGTTGTTCAATTTCACTTTTCAAAGTTTTTATTCTGTTAGTATTTGAATCAAAGCAATATGGACACAGTTATATGTGACCAGCATGCTTAACAACATAGTACATCATTTCAAACAGCAATTATGAAAACTGGAACCACTGAGTTTTTAGTTGTTTTCAGTGACTGTTGCTTTATATTTTGGCACACCTAATCAAATTAAATCTTCAGTAAATTCATTCTTTAGCAAAGGAGTCTATAGAGGGGTGTAAAACCAGGTATTATATCATTAGAGCAGTTTGCACTTGAGGTAATCCAGTTAATCCCATTGGGTCAGGTGATAACAAACAACCCCCAAAAGAGCAACTTGGTCAAACGATTGTGATTTAAGCTATTCTGCTTAAATTGCTGGGATTTGTAACTTGCTGTGCTATAGACTTTGCAATAGCTTTACATGTATTGTTCATAGTGCATGCATGTACATGTTTGATATGTATTTATTTATTGTCAGTATTATGGACTGTCATAGACTTTCCCTTCTCCAAGTCCTGTGTTATTTTGATGGATCCAGTCAAAGAAATGTCTCACTGAATACTTCTCTCCTTTTTCCTTACTGGTTCACACCCAAATTAGAAACTGACACAATGCACTGACTGGCTAAACCTATCTTACTGCTGTATGGATGTAG
Source organism: Percopsis transmontana (assembly GCA_025447815.1). Taxonomy (NCBI): domain Eukaryota; kingdom Metazoa; phylum Chordata; class Actinopteri; order Percopsiformes; family Percopsidae; genus Percopsis; species Percopsis transmontana. The sequence goes on along the minus strand of JAOEHI010004302.1, from coordinate 8,498 downwards.
TCTGGTTCATTCATATCAGATTAGAGGGGATGAATGGAGGAATTATTTTACAGGTATTTTAATGGGGCCATGTTGAGTCCATAGTACAGAGAACACTAAAATAGCTGGGTGGGTGTATGTTCTGTAGTAGCGCTCTCTCTCTCTTTTCAGTGTTTATTTTCAAATGACCCTCAATTGACCCTTTTTTATACATCTTAGCCTTATGAATATGTTTGGATATAAATAAGTAGATGCAGTGTGTCTAAACTTGAAGAAGAAAATTACTTCAATACATTTTTGTTTTTTAATGTTGATTTTATTTTATTTTTTAATTATGTGAGTTATAGTCAAAAAAGAGCCTCTAATATTGACACAATGGGGGGAAAATCCAAATGAATACATTTGGAAAGATCATCTTAGCCATTTACCACTGTTCCAATATCTCCCGTAAAGCATATCATAAGAGTACTGTATGTCAGGGTTTCGCAACCTAAGGTACACAGTTAATTGTCTTACATCTGGCCACTATGTGACCATATGTGCCTTGTTGATTGTGGACAATGTCGTTCCACAGGCACTTCCATCCCTCGCATCCCTCTGAATTATTAATTGTAAGTGATTAATACTCACTAGAGAGGACTGCATTAATATCCTGCCAGGAAATGTACACTAGAGAGGAATCAATTAAACCCCTGATAAAAACTGGTGAACCTCGTGGTGACCACTAACTTTGACCGTGGCTGTATGGATCTACTGTATGCGTGTCATTGTGTAGCTACTCTGTGTGTGTATGGATAACTGTGTGTATGGTTTCAAATAACTTAACTATGGCCTTTAATTTATCTAGTCTTTTTCTGGAGGTCTATCAGTAAATCAAAACTGCTTTACCAAACTACAGACAGTCATATCCTTAGCTACACAAATGGATATTGGAATATTATTGGAAAGTGTATTTAATACCTTTTTATGTACTGTACATTCTCCTTTCCAACCCCTAAGGGAACCTCGCTAGGACGACATCCACCTTGAGCTCAGTTCGGTCCAGTGTTTTTTAAACCCCAGCAGGCAATCATTATGATAATGGATTTTAATTTCTCGCATTTTCAGTTAAGTCGCAGAAGGCTGCTAGTGTTGGATGCCGCTGAACTGATAGTTGGGCTGGATATGGTCCAGCTCTTGTCCAGCCTTGAGTTGCTACACATCTTGTCCTTTTCTAACCATTTAAATAAAAATGTAGTAGCTTCCTCTACTTTGTCAGCTGTTACAAAAAATGCAGTGGTTTTAAAAGTGTGGGTCTGGACCCCAAAAGTGGTCATTTGATGAAGTGTATTATTATAAATTATTTTTACTGTAGTTTTATAAAATAAGTTTTTCCTCCAGTGGTGTTCATAGTATATATTTTTTATGTTGTATTAAAAAATAGTTTTTGAACTTGGCTCCAAAAGTTTGAAAACTACTGACCTGCAAGATAATTAGGCTGTTAAGTACCATTAATGTTTTCACAGCAGAGCTGCTGCAGTATATACTCACCCCAACCACACTTGAATTCAGGCTCTGAAAGCATCAATCCACGGTCTTAACTAACAAAGAAGAGAGATATTGGGGTTAAGTTTGCTGTCTTTGGACCTGGAAAATGAAAAGAAATGAGAAGAAGGAAGTATATTCTTTTTAAACTGATACAAAAAATCTTTGTATGTAGATTAATTAGGCAGAACATTTTAAAATATGGCAACTTTTCGCTCCTATCAACAACCCACTCTAGTTTGGCAGTGATGTAGCATGTACCGAAAATCATAAGACTCACTGTACTTCCATATATGTATCTTTCTGCCTTATTGGAAATTCCATTGACATGCTGAATTTGTAATAAATTCTTTGATTTTTCAACATGATAGAAATGTATTTGTTCATAAAACTATGCTTAATAGGTAGGTGCTTCCCTTTCTTTTCATCTTCATGTTCACCTGAAGTTTTCTACATTTAAATGAGGTCTACATAGTGGTTTTACCAGGCTGAATGAATAAATAAATGAATTAATACCATCAAATAGAGAAATTATTAGGCATACTTCCAAAATATTGTTTCTTTATTAAACATTTAAAAAGGAAAATGTTTATTGCATAGTTTAAAACAGATAAAGCAGGAAACTGAAAACATCTGTAGTACAAAAGCATATTTAACTATTTATGCACAAAACCATTTCCCATTCATTCATACAAACAGACAACAGTAGTCAGAAGTCACTCCAAACTGTATAAGGCACTGTTAAAAGACATTTTTGGTGTAATGCAGCAGAAACATGCTCTAGGAATGGAAATAACCGCACAATGACTATTACACACATATTCCACAATCGTTAGGAAAATTTAAAATAATCCAAAAGCCAATATGTGTAAGTATTTGGAATAGTGACACTGAAATTTAGAATATTGACATTCTGAATAATATGCGAGTGTGCATGTTAAAAGGGGGAAAGAAGCATGTAGTGCGTGTTCTGCCCCGGATATTATTCCTTTTTTTTAATAATGAAAATGTTCTAATTTATAACTAAAAAAATAAATATTTTTACCTTGAATGTAGTCTCATGATTGACTTCTATGAAACTAGCAGATCACAACAAAGAAAAAAATATTCAATAGGTCCCTTAGCGCATCCCAAATGAGGGAGAAGTATTAGTTCTATATAGGTAAACTTTCATAACATACTGCAATTATTCAGATAGGTGTGTAGCTGTGTGAAAGTCCACTTGAATGTTGCATTAATCCCACTGCAAATGTAGAAGACAATATAATATTGATTGTTTCTTGTGCACCAATCTACAAGTGAAAACGAGTGCAAATGCAATCCTTGAGGACAGAAAACTACAGTTTGATGATTTTAAATGTAACTCAGTAAGATGTCAGAATGTAAATTTGTAATTCAATTGCTAGTTTATTAATACAATGGATATATAAATAAAACATGGTTAGGATTATCTGAGATTTATGGTTCCCCTCCTACATGCTGATCCACAACATTCAGTCCCTCCTCCCCCCCTATATACAACGCATGTTCCAAGACTAATCTCTTGGCCAAAGAGGAAATGTAAAACGCACTTCTTCAATGCTTTTGGTAATCATACCGTCTTTGGGCAGAGGGCGGGTAATTGGGTCAACAGAAGAAACCACAGAACTAAAATGGAATTTTAGAAAGAGAAATTCATCTAGAAAGAGATATCAATCCTAGATCCGTTGCATAAAAAACCAACACTATTATTTCAAACATAATGGAAGAGATTTTAACATAGGGAGCTCAGTCCGAGTCCTCGTCATCCAGATACTCCTCAGCATGGCTGAATGTGCGGCTGGTGCCTGAAACAGAATGGAAACAAAACAAGGCCTATCGGTAATGCTGTAAGGGTCTGTGTGATCAAGCATTAGACTAGTCTAATGAGAAAAGTGTTCAGAGCCAACTAAGAAATAAAACAAAACAAAACAGGCTTGTCTACGAACTGTTTGATTATTAATCGAAGATCACCCCCCCCCCAAACACACACATTGAAGATAAATGGGAATCGATTTGAGGCAGAAGGGCTCGTGGACCTTAAGGCCATGGCATGCTTCCGCATATGCGGTCCCCACTTGGCACGCGTAGCCAAAATTTGCCTGCACGTTGACTGCGCATGGGCGAAAACTGAGCGTGTAGTAATATGCTGATCCATTAGGTAGGAATAGGCAGAGTGGGAGTGACAGAAGATAATTTTAAAACTGCTGGCCAGGTGGAAAATGGCAGCGCAACAACAACCCCATCATTCTGCCTCCGTACCTTTTACACAGAACGGCAAGGCGGAACAAAGGCAATATTTCCGACTTGAAGACGCGGTGTAAAAAGGGCAACGTAGCCTATACGTTGGCAAACAGATTTTAGGTGCATTTTCACCACCTTCTGGCAGTAGTAATGAGTTACTTAAAAACAAGGGAAAATATATTTTTTAAGACAAAACGATAGTCGGATAAACTATTCGATTTTTTTTTATTTAATGACTACTTGTATATTCGAAAATCGTGACCCTTACCTAACAGGGATATAGCAATTGCAACAGACTACTTTCAACCTAAGAAATGGTCTAAGCAGCACACTTTTCTCAAACAACTTACATTGCCTTCAAGTCAACATGTTTATACTGTATATTCATTGCATTTCTTGATCCATTTGTAGGTGTTGCTAGACTGCCACCTAGTGGTGAACATGACTTACTGCTTCCCAGTTTTCTCTTCAGAAGTGAGGCACACTGGGCATTAGTGGCCATTTCTAAAGCCAGCTTCTTCTCATTGTTCCTGATATCCGTACTGGCATCTAAAACACACACAGAGGGACATTTAAACATACTGTACCATGTAAACACACTGAGCAACACCAAGACACACAACAGAGGCAAACACATTAAATGCCTGTACAGCTAAATCCCTTAAAACCTTTTTTAACTATGTAGCCTACTTAAGGCCCTAAAATACAAACAATAAATGATCATTTAATTTGAAGTAATAAATATATTCATTTAAATATCTGTCATGGCTTAAACTGCTGAATATTTGCTGATGACAGCAAACTGCATTGCTCAAAATAACTATTAGTTATAAATGTTCTGTGGTAGATGCTTTGAATGTAATGTTTCGCTTTGAAACAGAGGACTTACTCTTCTTAAGCAACATCTCAACTATGTCCGAATAGCCCTTCCAGGCAGCAGCGTGCAGAGGTGTGTCACCAAGTTTATTCTAACACACACACACACACAAAACAATGGTCACTATTACACAACATTCTGCTCAGCACATTTGAATTTGCGGCCTTTATTGAACATTACTCAATCTACACCCAATAACCATGTCTCTAAAAATGTTTGCAAATTTATTACAAATCTAAAACTCAAATCTCTCATTCACATAAGCATTTAGACCCTTAATTGAATGTTTTGTAGAAGCCCCTTTGGCAACAATTACAACTGCGAGTCTTCTTGGGTACGTCCCTACAAGCTTTGCACACCTGGATTTGGGCAGTCTATCCCCTTCTTCCTGGCAGATTGGATGGGAAGCGTCTGAACTGCCATCTTCAGATCTCTCCACAGATGTTCTATGGGGTTTAAGTATGGGCTTTGGCTGGGCCACTCACGGACCGTCAGAGACTTGTTCCAAAGCCACTCTAGTGTTGTCTTGGCTGTATGCTTGGGGTCATTGACCTTATTTGTGTGCCTTTGTAGACTATGTCCTACCAACTCCATTTGCCACAAGTGGACTCCAATCAAGTTCTAGTCACATCTCAAGGATAATTAAAGCAAACAGGATGCCCCTGACCAAACTTTGGAGTGCCACAGCAAAGGGTCTGAATACTTGCGTGAATGAGAGAATTTAGTTTTTGATTTTGAATAAATTTACAATGTCTTCTGGAAACATGTTTTCACTTTGTCATTATGGGATATTGGGTGTAGATTAATTAGCTAAAATGGCAATTTTATTAATTTCAAATTACATCTACAACACAATGAAATATGAAAAAAGTGCCGGGGTTTTGTATTGTATTTGTACCACACTTTTGTATTTTTCTGACCTGCTGGTTGAGCTCTACATTGGGATGGCCCAGCAACAGTTCCACCACATCTGGCAAAGAAACAGAAAGGATTAACAATTCATGTAATTTTAATGGAACATTACAGCACTATGATTAAAGAACAGTGAAGAACATACTGTAGCATCAAAGTAAGATAATTTTATGATAAACACACAAAATGATAAATGTTACAATGTTTATTTGTTGTTAAGAGACAAAACAATCCAAGCCGTGAGACACAGCCTCATGCATCCTGGCATTTCTGACCTTTATGTCCTCCATGGCATGCCCAGTAGAGGGCAGTGTTTCCCGCCTTGTCCAGTCCATTGATTGCTACCTTGTTCTCCAAACACTCCCTCAACCAGCTCATATTGCCTATCATGTACAAACACACACATATGCAAACAGAAGTCATAGATTTGATAAGAGGGGCGTTAAATATGCAAATTGTATGACCGATCTACAACAGAAACTAGAATTACCGCCCAACAGTTGTATGCCTCTGCGAACCAGTTCAGTTTCAGTCTACATACATTTTTGGTTAGACTTATAATATATGTAATGTCGAGTTTAAAGGAATTGAATAAAAGGTATTAAGTGTAATTTTGGTCAAATGTGAGATATCACTATACTGACATTTTTGACTCTACTGAATAATTTTCAGTGAGAAACATGCTGTCACAACAAAAGGTTAATCTTCCTTTCACAAAATTTAAGCTAATCAGTTCATCCTTGAGTGTACATTAACGTTTGTGTCAAATTTTAAACGAATTCCCTCAGTGTGTTCCTGATATATCCTGTTCACAAGAATGTGAGGTCAAAGTGACCTTGACCTTTGACCACCAAAATCTAAATCAGTTTATATTTGACTCCAAGTGAACATTTGTACCAAATTTGAAGAAACTCCTGCAAGGCATTCTTGAGATATCGCGTTAACGAGAATGGGGCAGACGGACGGACAACCCATTCCGCTGGTGCAGAGACACAAAAATAGAGCAATAATGCAGGAATGTAGACGTATCGATTCGTGTATTACCTCGTTTGGCTGCCTCGTGCATTGGGTTGTCAATCGACTCTGCCTGTTCAGCCACTGTAGGAGTGGTCAAAAGAAGAAATCACATTTATAAATTAAGTCTTTTACCAGTAGACAAGGTCTGTATAACACTATTATACTTATACAACATAAGAGATGAAACATATTCTTCCATTTTCAACTCACCGTAATTACTTGGAATTAGGCCATTTCTCCCTCTGCATGTTCCCTTCCACCAATTACTGTCACTCTACGGATGATAGACAGGCAGTGAAAGCCAATGGCTCTGATTCTATTGTATGTAGAAACACTGAAGAAAAGGAGCATGGAAAAAACTAAACTAAAAAAGATATAAAATAGGAAAAGAAAATGAAGAGGTGAAATAATCATTGGAAGCAGACCACAACAAAAACAGAGAAATTAGACAATGAGAAAAAGAGGATAGGTAAAAAAAAAAAAAGAGCCAATTCAAGAGTAACCTGAAGAAGACATAAAGAGGAACCAAGCTGTTGACAGCAAGAGGTCTAACTTACTGTGTCAGAGATGTACAAAATGTCTCCTTCTTCAAAGTACAGCTCATCTGGCTGCCAAAACCACAAAACAAATTCAGTAAAGTCAGTAAGGGCCTCGGTGCAAACAAGTCTCTCTGCCTCCTACCTTATTGAAACAAAATGACATAATAACTTTTCAGAGCTAATTACTTGGGGTTGGTGGAGGATGTGCATTCGCCCACAGGATAAATGATCAATTAAAAAAAGGTGCAATTTACCCCCAAAAAACAAAACTTTATATGGCCACCTAGTGGCATATACAGTATGTTGCTGTGCCAATACTAACCCTATGGGTTAACAAGGCAACATCTGCTCAGCTCATTCTCTACCCACAAAACAATTAGAAACTCCATCCCAAACGTGTGTGGGAGGACTTAATATTGTAGTAAGGAAGCTGCAGAGTCAAGGGTACGGTTTTGTAAATAATACAAAAGATCTTTTGTATTATAGTATTTTCTCAGGAAGAATGATGAAAAAATTTAAAGATTTTTTTTTTTTTTTACTCACCGTCCTGGGGTCAAAGGTGAACATGGCTCGAAACACCTTGACTTGGCCTATGAAAGAGAACAAACATTAAATAACTTATGTAATAAAATGTAAAGTTGTAATGAAATTGTTAAATTATATGAAGTATAATAGTGCCAAATGTCCTCAATGCAAAATGGCATGTTAAATTATGTGAATTGAATAAAAACTGTAGCGCAATAACCATGCTTGAATTTTTGTGCACTGCAATTTGACACAAATTGTAATTGACAGGAAAGGTACCAAACCAAACGGCCCCGATTGGTCAGAATTCTTTCGGGCGCTGTCAAAAGTCTAAATCAATTTATATAGAGGCAGGGGCTAGCAACCAGAGCAGATATGCTCACAGAGCATTTCACCCACTGATAGCTAACAGATGTCTATGGCATTTCTAACAAATTACACTACATTTATAGGTCATAAATCCTATTGACAGCACCTTTAAAAGGGTAGGCTATGTCTGGAGGAATTTCATTATTTTTGTATTGTCTGCATGGCCTACAAGATGTTTTTTTTTGTGTGCCTACTAGCCCAACATGTAAATTGGCCGTAGGGCACACAGCTCTACTGGTGCTATGGTCAGCACAAATGATCATCAACATTTTTATATGGTGACTTTTCTGATAAAAAAAAGGATAAACAAAAAAGGATGAAGTATAACGATAACGTATGCTGACCAACAGTATGGCTCTGTGACTTGTTTTAATTGGGTTTTGGACAGCAATATTCTAAGACTTCAGAGGTAAGAGCTATGTACAGGTGCTGGTCATATAATTAGAATATCATCAAAAAGTTGAGTTATTTCAGTAATTCCATTCAAAAAGTGA
>JAOEHI010004301.1:0-10124 GCA_025447815.1 Percopsis transmontana | reverse complement strand
TACGGAGCTGCTGTCAGCTCGCCCACGCCGCTGGAGCCGGCGTCTGGTCCAGCCGCAGTGGAGCCTCCACCGTCGCCAGCTTCGGGAGCAGCTGTCAGCCCGCCCACGCCGCTGGAGCCGTCGCCTGCCCCAGCCGCTGTGGAGCTTCCACCACCGTCACCAGTCTCCGGAGCTGCTGTCAGCTCGCCCACGCAGCTGGAGCCTTCGCCACATTCCTGCCCAGGAATCGTCGCTAGCCCACGCACGCCGCTGGAGCCCTCGCCTAACCCAGTAGAGCCGGCGCTGCAGTCCTGCCCAGGAGCCACCGCCTGCTCACTCCTGCCGCTGGAGTCGCTGCCTGACCCAGCCGACGAGGAGCCGCTGCCGCCCTGCCCAGGAGCCGCTGCCGGCTCACCGCCGCTGCTGAAGCCAAAGCCAGGTCCAGCCGCCGAGGAGCCGCCACCGCAGTCCTGTCCAGGAGCTGCCGCTTGCTCGCTCCCGCCGCTGGAGTCGTCGTCTGACCCAGCCGCCGAGGAGCCGCCGCCGCCGTCCTGCCCAGGAGCTGCCACCTGCTCACTCCCACCGCTGGAGTCGTCGCCTGACCCAGCCGCCGAGGAGCCGCCACCGCAGTCCTGTCCAGGGGCTGCCGCCTGCTCACTCCCGCCGCTGGAGTCGTCGCCTTATCCAGTCGCCGCGGAGCCGCTGCCGCAGTCCTGCCCGGGTGCCGCCGCTAGCTCGCTCGAGCCCCTGGAGCCTAAGCTAGGTCCAGCCGCCGAGGAGCCCATCTCGCCGCAGGTCAGTCCCGGAGCTGCTGCCAGCCTGGTCTCGCCGCGAGGGCTCACGCAAGGCCTCGCCGTTGGAGAGCTCCTGCCGCACTCCGGCCTGGAAGTGGGCACCAGCTTGCCCCGGTCGCTAGGGTCAACACCTGGTCCAGCCACCGGAGGGTCCACGCTGCTACAGGCTGTCACCGGAGTCACTGCCGGCTCGCTGGAGCCGTTGAAACGGCCACCTGAAGAGCTGACGCCATCGGCTCAGCCATCAGGGGGTCCCAGCCGTCACCGCCTGCCTCGGGTATGGCCACCCGCAGGTTCCAACCACCGCTGCTGCACTCTCCCGGCCCGGCTACCTGAGGGTCCCATACAGCGTGGCCCTCGCTCGTCCCTGGTCCGCCCACCGGAGAATCTCAGCTGCGGCCGTTCATCCCTGGTCCGGCCACCGGATGATCCCAGCCTAGGCCGTTCATCCCTGGTCTGGCCACCGGAGGACCACGCCATCTGCGGGAGGAACCCCGACACCGCTAGAAGGCGACGTCAGGAGGCGCGCCTTAGAGGGGGGCGTACTGTCACTATCAGCGCGCACCGGTCCGTGCGCGCACCGTGCCCCTCTCCCATACTGCACGCCTGGGGGTGATTAGCACTCCCAGGTGTGCCTCATTGTCTGAATAGTGACTATTTAAGTTCCACAACGGCACTAGGTGTCGGTCATTTTTGGTTTATACACCGCTGTTTGTTGTCAGCCCTTCTATTAAACATCGCTTATAGCGTATATCCTGTTTTCGCCTGCGTGCGATTTCCCTCTGGCTCGCACTTGCTTTCACCATCCGCCCTCCGACACTTACAGTTAGTACAATTAATAGCACAGCAAGCCATATTATCTCAGCTATTTTTATTAAAATGCTCAGGAAGGACCAACGATCGAGATGTCAAGTTTTAGCGTTCCTGAGGAAAGTCAACGGCGGTCCACCTGAAGAGCTGTGCCATGCATAATTAAGCCATGCCCTTAATTATTCATAAATGTATGGCCCAATATAATTTAAACTGATGAGTTATAAAAAAATTCACCCCCGTACAGTTGTCATGAACGGGGAACTAGCTATAGAGACCAAAACCGTTTTTTGTACCAGGCTGTAAACATGTTTATTTCTGCTGTAAAGTTGGACATTTTAACATGGGGGTCTATGGGGATTGACTCACTTTTGGAGCCAGCCTCAAGTGGCCATTCGACGAACTTCAAGTTTTTGCACTTCCGTATTGGCCTCATTTTTAAGATTTGAATGATGCTCCTTGGGTGTCACACACAATTTGGTGGGAATGTGATCTGCTATGAGGGCCCCAACACCCCCCTGCATCCACCACCATCACCCTTCCATCACTGAAAGCTGACCAGCGGAGTGATGAATGGACAGACAAAATTTAATTATTCTCACTATTATAATTATTAGGCATGCATGTTTGTTTAACAGTTGCGTCTGCTCTGTTAGAAGTTTAAATCTTTACAAACACATGCCTCACTATTATTCAGAATTTGTCAACATTCCAAATTGGCAATATGTCAGTATATGTGTGCACTGACTTATGTACATGGTCACACATTCAAAGTGAACTTCAGGTTCTGGGACAGCCACTCTCAACAACACACAATTTAGGTTAAAGGCTGTTTTAAAACGCTTTACCATTCTCTTTGGTCAAATAGGAAATAGAACGGAATTTGATTGGCTGTGCCGATCTGTTTCTATTAGATTATAAGTCACCTACCACATTTTACTAAAACTGCACCAAACCCAAAGACCGAGATAATATTTAAAATTCCCTAAAAAAATAATTATCTTCTCTTATTCTCGTGCCTTTACGCACGCCTGCAAATCTTATAAATAACATAGACGTCATGTGCATAAAATTACAACAAGACCGGGAAACAATGATAGACCTGGGGTATATGTGGAGGCGCGCCTTCCAAAGTCGTCAGGTGGACACGCGCAAAAATGACTGGTACGGCTCTCTGAGCTCGATCAGGCTTTAATTTGAATTCCGCCATGGGTAATCAGATACTTTAAAAAGTGGAATATTAATCGACTTACCGGCCAGGCAAACTGAAACGGGATGACGATTTTTCCAGCGTCGTCGTTTCGATTCTGGTCGTTTTTGGCGTTATTGAAATGAAAAGTATTTCCAACGATAACGCTAGTAGTTCCAGATCCGTATGTGCACGCTCCCGTAGTCATGACCTCCGTTTGGTATTCCTTTAAACACACTCTAAAGTAGGAATCGCACTCATCTTGGGAGCAGCGACCGTCCTGACGGTCCCTGTCCCCGTCACAACACTCTCCGCTCAGCAGCTCTCCTCGGGAGTTGTCGATGGAGATCAGCTGAAGCTCAAAGTACCCCGTCGATTGAGACAACTGAAAAATAATATTAATACGATTAAAACACTAAACGGATTCATATAACGAAATTAAACAGCGTTCAACTGATGCACGTTTAATGTTATATGCATTATAAAGCCTATTGATATTTGCTTTTGACGCTCTCTTAATGTTTAGGGTTTAGGTGTAGGCTATATACTGTGTTAGTTTTATAATAAAAAAAGTATGTGTGAAATCGTTTATTTTTAAAATGCGTGTTCAGGTCATTTAGTAGGCCTAGTATAGGTCTACATGCGTTATTCTCAGGATTAATTTGAGTACAGACACCCAAGATACATTTCAAAAGAAAATTTAGCAACAGTGTTAAAACTTTTCACTGCAACTAATTTCACAAAATAAAAGGTAGGTAACAGGAATGCAGGAAAAAAAGTTTTTCAAAACCGATGGAAGCGGTTTTTATTGCACCAGAAACAGTTCTCACCTGAGCCCACAGTACCAGCAGCAGACACACTATAGAATAGCTTTGTAATTTCCTTGGACAGTTCCACATGTCTCCGGCTGAAAAGTGTTTGCGACCATTAGGAAACAAATTCTTTTTATTTAGTCAAAAAGCTACCGTTTAAAACCCGGCCACCTTGTTGTATCCTCCATTGGCATGCACGACGTAAAACTGCGTCTCCCGCCTTCGGTGCTCAACGTGAATTGCGCACGGAGAAACTCATGGGATGTCTGTAGAAAGCGCACAGCCTTGGCTTGGTTCGCAGCAGAGGGAAAGGGATCCGTGTCGCGAGACAAGCCCAGCTGCGATCTGATTGGCAGATCAACAAACCACTCAGTGAGTCGATAACCTGGCTGGTCTGGGGGCGGGGCACGATGTTATCAGCAAGACATATTCTTTGTTCTAATAAAGATTTTTTAAATGTCATCTGTGACACCACAGAAAGCTTGAATCATTCTTAAACGACATCTGCCTGCGTCAGTTAGGCCTGATCTCAAAACTGCAACTATAGATGTTTATTTAGCCTACTCGTGTGTGTGTTAGTGCCCTCTACTGCCTGCCTGCTGACTCAAACCCTGAGGAGGCCATGAGCCTTTCAGTAGAAGCAGAATAAAGTGGAGAACCACCGTCCTGGCTTCCTGGCAAAATCAGAGCAGCTGTCCTTCAGCTGCTTAAGTGTCCCAGACATGAAGACAGATGGACAGGTAGACAGAGAGATAGACAGAAAGCTAGACAGCAGATGTTTCCTCTCAAGGAAGCAGGTGCAGTCTTCCCATGGACACATCTACTCATGCACACTAACTGACATGGCTACACACATGAAAATTTGTACACAGACACAGACCCCCCCCCCACACACACACACACACACACACCTTTATTGTTTGACCCTTTATGATGCAGTGCTAAGGACCAGGTGTATAACAGGGGAAGTTAAGAGGTTAACCAGCTAGATTGGTCAACATTTTAAAACCTGTGTATTAAGTATTACCATGTGGTAAATAATAATTTATATTCATTCATTCATGTAGTATTAATTGATTTGTGTTGTGTGACAGGCCAGAAAAAATATGAAGACAAATATATACTGTATATATAAATATACACATTATACTATGATGTTTTGCAATAAACAAAACAATTGTCTAGACACTCTATATAATTTCATTATGATTACATTATTTAACATGTACTGTATGTTGAGGCTGGACTTTGTGAATTTAAGTCTAGTTTATGCTCAGGGTCCAGCACTAATGTAATGCCTCTGTGTGTGGTGAATGAGAGCAGGCGCAAGCCAGAGGAACATACACAACGATCGTGCAGTGAAGCGTAGTTTAATATCCGATACACAGGGCGTAAACGCCAGAAACAGCAAACAATGACCCACCACACCTAGTGCTGTGGGGTAAACTTAAATACATGTCCAAATCAAACCTAAACACATGCACCTGCGCGGGGCTAATCAGGTGCGCAGCCCTGACGGGAGGCACGTAACATGCACGCTGATCGTGACAGTACCCCCTCCCCTAAGGCGCGCCTCCTAGGGTTGCCTTTAGGCAGCGGCTGGGATCCTCCGGTGGCCGAACCAGGGCCGAGCGGCAGCGGCTGGGGTCCTCCGGTGGCCGGATCAGGGACGAGCGGCAGCGGCTGGGATCCTCCGGTGGCTGGGCCAATGGTGGTGGTTGCACAGCGGCTAGCGAGGGCAGGCCAGTGACAGCTCCGGAGACTGGTGGCCTTGGAGAGCGCTCCTTGGCGGCTGGACCAGGCGACAGCTCCAGCGGAGTGAGCGAGCAGGCAGCAGTTCCGGAGCCGGATTGCGGCGACGTGAGCTCCTCCGCGACTGGACCTGGCATCAATTTCGGCAGCGTGAGCGGACTGGCGGCAGCTCCGAGACCGCACTGCGGCGGCAGCGCTCCAGCGGCTGGACCGTGCGTTGGCCCTGGTGGTGAGAGCAGGATGGTGACAGCTACGGGGCCGGACTGTGGCCACGTGGGTTCCTCGTCGGCTGGACCTGGCTTCTGTTCCAGCGGCTCGAGCGAGCTGGCGGCAGCTCCTGGGCAGGACTGCGGCGGGATGAGCTCCTTGGCGACTGGACCTGGCTTTGGCTCCAGTGGTACGAGCGGGCTAGCAGCAGCTCCTGGGCAGGACTGCGGCGGGCTGAGCTCCTCGGCGGCTGGACCTAGCCTCGGCTCCAACGGCTCGAGCGAGCTAGCGGTGATTCCGGGACCGGACCGCGGCGGCGGCTCTCTAGCGGCTAGCCCATCTTTAGGTTCCAGCAGCGAGGGCAGGCTGGCAGCGGTTCCGGGGCCGGACTGCGGTGGCGACTCCACAGCGGCCGGATCAGGCGACGACTCCAGCGGCGTGAATGAGCAGGTAGCAGCTCCGGAGACCGGTGATGGTGATGAGAGCTCCACAGTGGCAGGACCAGACGAGTGCTCCAGCGGCGTGGATGGGCTGACAGCAGCTCCGGAGACTGGCGATGGTGATGAGAGCTCCACAGCTCTCACACCTACCACTCTCCCTCTCTCACCTTTCGCTCTCTCTCTCGCACGCTCACTCGCACCATTTTCTCTCTCTCTCGCACGCTCACTCGCACCATTCACAGGCCCAGTCAGACCACAGACCACGCGGCCCAGTCAGACCACAGACCACGCGGCCAAGTCGTCGTCACTCGAGAGGAAGGGCTCCCGCAGGTGCCCAGGATCAGATCTGGATACCATGCAGTGTTTTATGAGGATGCTATTAAGTCAGGTGGTTTTGAATTCAAATACAAATTTGTGCAATTTGCCAATTTGTGTTGTCACCTTGCACCTTGTGTGTTTGCACTGCAGTATGGGCGTGCAGTATGAAATGAGGCAAGCAGGGTGTCTGTGCACCAGGACATATTCTGTTTCTTGACTGCAGATTTACCTGTATGAATGAGTAGGCACTGTATATGATCTGCCATAATGTGGGCTTAGCAGAGCCCGAGTCAGCACTGCAGGTGTGCCTGCACAGGAAGAGGAGATAAATCTCATCGTACTCAAAATCAAAGCTTTAGGTAGCTGTCCACTCTGCTTTTTACTGTCTAATTCTAGTTTAGTAGTTATGTTTTAGTAATTAGTCCGAGGGGTCACCAGATGTCTTTTTGTTATTTATAATCTATTTTAGTTTTAATATCTATATTTTAACGTCCACCCATGTACAGGTATATATTTTATGTTGGCCACTATGTTTGTGTTCCGGGGTTCATGTTTTACAACGACTGCTGTAAAGTAGAGTAAAGGACTAATGTGCTTTTGGGGAATAAACATGCTCAGGAAACAATCCATTCACCTTGAACACATTGTTTAATGCTGCCACACAGCATTGCTATAGAAACATTTACAAGTCCCGTCCTGAAGAATGCAAACACACCAGTACCTTATCATACAAAAGAGTAAACTTTACACAGTCCTGTCATGGCTTGCCTCCCTGTACAACAACATGTAGAACCAGGGAGTGTCATCCAGCGCGACTGCAAGCTGCACTTACATTTACCCAGTTGAATGGGGACAGGGCCTGGGAGGGGGGGTGTATGTTGGACATACACCCAACCACAGTCCCTATTGTCCACTGTGCAGCTTCTCAAGACAGATTTTTAGTGGTTTACTCATAGGCATGTCACTGGTTGTTAAAAGCAAAGTGTAACCTGTCTGGGGCAGGGTTTAATCCACCACTATTAGTTGTAACTAGGTTTACAAACTGACGTAATTAAAGCTAACTTTCCACTTAAGGGATTTTCTGAATTATGTTTCACATATGATTTGACCTTCGATTGGTAATACTCAACATAACCATGGCGGCACTATGTCCGTTTGATGGACACATGATGAACAAGAGTCAGTCAGCGTCAAATGGGAAGGTCATGTTCTAGAAGAGGAGGGTGTCTCGCATAAATACTCCTCCAGACATACCTGCCATGAAGCCAAGCCTAAATACACACACACACACACACACACACACACACACACACACAGAAACTGTTGAAACAGGCAGGAGAGCCTTTTTCCATTGCATCCCTAGAGAATCTTCTGTGTGTGTGTGTGTGTGTGTTTGTTTGTTACAGGGTGTGTGCCCCACAAATAAAATATATGAAGAAAGAAAAAACAGATATTTTCAATTTCCAAAATAAAGTTTAAAATGTAATTGTAATGTAAATGTAATTGTGTGTGTGTGTCTGTGTGTGTGTGTGTGTGTGTGTTTGTGAGTTTCCAGTATACAACATTCAGGAATTTGTGACCAAACTAAGTTTATTTGCTGGACCTCAAAAACCTACACATACACACTTCCTTGAAGACAAGATGTGTGATACCTGCACTCTGATTTCAGGTCTTAAAACCTCTTTACCAGGACAAGCACACTTGGGTTCCCACACCCAGCACCATGCAAACATCTTATTATTAGGCTGTGCAGGGTGGGGTCACAAGGACCAACACGTCTACTGACCCCCCCACGGCAGACACTGTCAATTAGACCCCTGTCTGTCTCAGTAATAACAGCAAATTAATACCCAGGCAGGCTCAAGGGCTTTCTGTGAACTCTGTGAAAAATAAAACAGTGGGATGATGCCTCCCGTCTGCTTCCTGCATAGGTTGTATTATTGTGGCACGTGCACACACACACAGGAAAACATGTACACCGATGCACGGACACACACACTTGTATCGCAGTGTTTTACTGTGAGATAGAGGGAGATAAAACACACACACACAGTATTGTTGTTGGCAACTGCTTAGGTGAAACAAGACTCTCTGTGTGTGTGTGTTTGTGCGTGTGTGTGTTTGTGCGTGTGTCCATGTGCTTGCGGCCACCTCTGTTTGGTTCAGTATAAACAAGCAAACGCAGCATAATGAGGGGTCTTAACAGCATTATTGTGGGATTTTTGCATAAAAAGGACTTAATGTTTAATTTTCTTGAACACATCGTAGTGCTGGACCATGAGCACAGCAAGAGCACTGTGTATGTCTGTTTTGCAGCCTGCTGCTAAATGATTAAGGTGTCCTTTCAAGGTAAAATGCTCCATTGTTCCCTTAACAATCCACAATCCGAAGGAAGTGAAACACAGGACACAAACACAATGACCAGCCAGGCTACACAGCCATGACATCACAGCACTCCCAGCAGAGAATGGGAAATGGTACTCTGAGCTCTCAAGAGCTCTATACACACACACACACACACACACACTAACACACATATGTATATAATACACACACAAAACTCACTCACAAACAGATAAATTACACACACACACACACACACACACACACACATAGACTCTCATAAACACAGATACATATTACGAACACACACACAGCAGACAAACAAGTTTGGATACTGTAGGATGGGCTTTTGGCACCGCAGGCTCAAATCTGTCTTATAAGTGTCTTTCTTCTTGCTTAATTGACTTTGCAGTGTGCAATTTAATGGAGCAGAACAGCTTGGAATCTTTAAATGTCCAGAATTCAGTCTTCTGTGACCAGGCTGGGTGTGAGGCCTCCAGGTCAAAAGCATTCAGAACAACTCGGCCAGTACCAAGGTAAATATCTGAGCTTGTTCAGGTTCCAGCATGAGAGCTGAACCCAACCCCATTTAGAAAGGTCCGCTACTCCTCTCCTCACTCTCTCTGTTTACTGCAAACACATATAAGTGTCCTCTCAGACCACCATTTTTTTGTTTGACATTGGTTTTTTGAATCTTTTCTTCCTTGGGAGATAAGATCTGTAAAGGTGCAGGGCGGGCGCTTGCTTTAAGAATTCTGGCGCTAATCATGGTGTAACCTAAGACAACAGCTACATTATAGCCTGCTGCCTACTGGGTGAGAAAGTATTTAATATTTAGAGCTGAGCATTGGATGAAAATACACACACATTTAAACAAGTGAAAATATCTCTAAATGTTCAGCTAGATTTTGTTTAGGCTGCATGCTTTTTAGGCTCGAGGTTGGTTAGGCTAGATGCTGGTGACAACACAGCCTAGACACCAAAGAGCTTCCCTGATTAAACCACTTTAGGAATCCCCAACAAACTCCTCATTTACCTCCCACGCTATTCATTCTCACTGTTCAGAGCTCTGCAAGGGATTTCAGCATGCAGCACAATGGACAACGGGAGATATTATACAACCATAATGTGAGGAAACATTACCTCAGACCAAAATATGTCAGGAGCCCAAAGGCCCCTTGCCTGCAAACAATCAGGGAGGAACTACAGGCGGCACCTCCTGTGAAAATATCCTCATGCGCTGTGGGGTGTTGACAACTAATATCATGAAAACATTATTACTTAACACCACAATACCTGGCTGATTACACATTTAAATACATATAAACTGTACAGAATAATGGAGTGTAAATTATATATATACATATATACACACACATATATATATATATATATATATATAATACTGGTATTCCTTTTCCCATTGCC
Source organism: Percopsis transmontana (assembly GCA_025447815.1). NCBI lineage: Eukaryota > Metazoa > Chordata > Actinopteri > Percopsiformes > Percopsidae > Percopsis > Percopsis transmontana. The sequence continues at coordinate 52 of JAOEHI010004301.1, read as the reverse complement.
ATTTCTATCTCTTTCCATTTCGATCTATAATTTTGAATACACCCTCCCACTA
>JAOEHI010004300.1:0-10124 GCA_025447815.1 Percopsis transmontana | reverse complement strand
CACCCAGACCACTAGACTATCCTGCCCCCTACTGGCTGGGAGTCCAACACCTAGACCACTAGACTATCCTGCCCCCAACTGGCTGGGAGTCCAACACCCAGACAACTAGACTATCCTGCCCCCCCCACTATAGTGTAAGTGTGTACGAACCCAGTAAGCACCTCATGTTGAACCACCTTCAGGCTGCTGATGCCATCGGTAGCTTCATCTAGAATCTGAATGGGCTCAAACCTCCGAGACCTGGTGTCCCAGCAACGCACAGTCCCGTCTATGGATCCTGTACAGCATGTCAACACACACACACACACACACCGTGTAGATGCACCCATTTTGACATAACTATGTCATAGTGACTTTATAATGAATTATACAAATGTATGGCATGTGATTGGAATTTATCCTGGGAGGGGCACAGACTGAAGCGTATAGAAGATCTTTTAATAGACTCACCGGACAAGATGATAGTCGCCTCTTCATTGAATTGGACACAGTTAACTTTCTGTAAATAGATTATTAATGTCAGAGGAAGAAGACAGCTTTTCTCTTGTTGTGTCGCTGACATGCCATGAACATATATAAACATATAAAATAAACGTATAGATTATGGGACTAGGATTAAAGGTAGATCGACTTGTAGTAGCGCCTCAAGACCCACAAATGTCTGCTCAGCTTGTTTGGATGGCCAAACTATGGCCACTCCTCCCTGAAACCAAAACAACAATGCTGGTTGGCTGAAACCAGCGTGTGAGCCCCTCCCAATCGTGAGTGCTCCTCTGGCACTCACACACTTGTGTTTCCAAACAAACTGGGGCAGAAACTCAGTCCCCATAAAATCCTAAGAGGAATCAGTCAGACTTTAAGCCACCATTGTGTTCAAATATGAATCTGAAGCACATGATTGGACAAAGTACACAGTGCGCACATGCACCATTAGACTCACCCCATGCCTCTATGTTTTAACAGGGACCTGAGTAACTCTTGTGGCCAAAATTACACACCAACAGTATGAGATCATTGACCTGAGCTACAACAGTGTTTTATGAACTTGCTGAAACTAAAATAAAAGCAAGCTTACCCCAGCGTGCCCTCTAAGTTTGCGTGTGACCTGTCCTGTGGCAACGTCCCACAGGATCACCGTTTTGTCGGAGCTACAGGAACACAGCTGACTGTTGTCAAAGGAACTGTGGAAGCATCCAATGGAAAGTAGAAGAAAATCGTGATTTTACATTTACAGACAAAGTACATTTACAGACGGAGAGGCACCTGTTTCACTTCATGTATTTGTGGCTTAAATATTAACTAGTATTTAAGCCAAAAGGGAGCAATTTCATTTGCATGTTGATTTAGGCCAAATGCATTAAATCAAACTGTGCTAGTATGTATGATATCCCCAAAATCGCAAGAACAACAAGAATTTTGTCATCATGCAGGAACTGTTCTTTGTGTTTACACGCTCCGTTATTGTAGTTAGTGTTGTTTCAGGCTTATGTCATGACTGCTAATGCTAAAATGCAAGCAGCCCTCATGCATTACTGTAGAGTCTGTTGTCTATCCCTCACCCATCTGCATCCAAGACCTCGTATCCATGGCCGCTGTATGTCTTCAGAAGTGTCCCTGTGCTTATACCCCACAGCTTTAGAGACTTATCACTACCACAGGACAGCAGGTAGTTCCCATCAGCTTATAAAAAGGAGGGGAAAAGACAAATAATGCCCAAGTTACAATCAACAGTTTGTCATTTACTTTTGTAAAAGTGTACCATCCAATACCAGAAGCTGTGTGGACCAAGTGGGGAATATAACTCCTTGTGCACGAATGGCACATTAGTGCAAGTCGGGAGTAGCATCCACTAGGGATGGGGAAACAAAATGTTGCCAGGAAAGAGTCAATGTAATCGTACTGGGAGTGAATTAATGGTATCGTCCAATATTCGCATCAACTACATTCTGTTCTGCTAGGTCATGTTCATAAAAAAACAACAATGGCAGACGCAGACAGACCTGTAACCCCCTCATTTCAAAGCCAATGTATGGAAACACTACGTTTCCACAAAAAAATGTTTAATATCATTTCGCAATAACTATAGATCTATACACACAGTATCGCAATAGATATCGTGTATCGGCATTCAAAATGTAATATCGAATCGTGAGGTCCCTGCCCATTCCCAATTCTAAACAAAGATGAACAAGAATTTTAAAAAAAAAGAATGAATTAACGAATATGTTATATTATATATCATCAAACAACCCCCAAGAAGCTCAATAATTCCAAAATACACCCCTCAACATGATCTGATTCTATCTGATCATAAATGACGTGGACAAAAGTATGTCCAGTATATATTATTGGTCGCAACTTCAGCCAACCAAGTAAAAACAAGTTAGGACTTTATTCTTACTTTATTCTTACCATTAAAGCGAACAGCCCTGACAGCACCTTGCTTACAGTCTATGGTCCTCAGTAGGTGCTGAGGCAGCTGGGGAGCCTGGGGTTTGGGCTGGGGAAATGCCATGGTACAATTCTATTGCTGTAGAAATATGAAGGAACATGCAATAAGACACACCTTTCTCCTTCATTTCACAATGACCTAATACTAAAAGCTTTTTATAGAAGAGAGCGAGTTACCTTGTAATATTCTTCTTCTTATTTCAGAAAACGTTTCAAAGTAATTTCTGGCTACTTGCTTGAAAAATGTGTAAATCAATTACACGCGTGTGCCATTATAATGTTGTGCAAAAGACCAAAACTATATGACTTTAAAATACAATTATAACAACAGTCAAGGCATGCAACACACTCAAATGTATGCCTGTTGACTTCCGTTAATAAAAGCAATGCATGCTGGGACATTGCTACCTAAATAAAAGAACGAAGCGAGCTCTCTGTTTCTTCTTGCCATCCTAAATGTATTATCGCTTTTATTTTGAAGTAAGCTCCGGAGTTTTAAATCCATAGCCCCCTGCTGCCCTGCCCATTCATCAAGTCGTCGAATAGCTGTTTTACCTTCTACTATTACTAGATTTATTTATATTGTTGAAGAATAATAACGACAACAAACGTAGCGTAATATGTCCTCTAACAACATGGCAGATCCGAGAAGACAAAATAAGATTTTGCGGTGAGTATGATATGCTTTTCATGATCGAGTTAGCTAACTGGTTCGGTAGGCTGCTAATGCGATTAGCTAGCCTGGAACACTTACCCAGAAAATTGGTCCAGGTTCTGGACCCACTTCCAAGTGTACGGTCCAGAACATTTATCTTAGGCCGTCACAGGATTAATCATTTGCCTAGCAAACGTGGCAATTTGACATTTTTCGTAAATGGCATGTAGTCTTCTGTTCCTATGAGTTTCGAGTTTATTTGTCATGCGGGGTAACAGTACACCGAGTAACGTTAGCAGTGAATGTGTGTTTTCGACCATTTGCATTTTAAAGACATTCATCAATCGCAGGCTGCTGTCTTTGAAAGTCTATTACTATTCCGTTTATTGTAGTACCCTAAACACAGTTTATTGTACCCAAGTACAACAAATATGTTGGTTTCTGTAGCTGACTGGTGCAGAAAAAACAAAATAATGCAAATTGCAATGCGGCATATTACACAATGACACAATATGACCATGTCTCATTGCAGGCACATGTATTATTTGACAATACCTATGTTTTTGCAGGTATAAGCCCCCCAGCACTGAGTCAAACCCCACCCTGGAAGACCCCACCCCCGATTACATGAATCTGCTTGGCATGATCTTCAGCATGTGTGGCTTGATGCTCAAGGTGACTTTCATACACACACGTTTTCACCTCCCCTATGGTACAACCCCTTCTTTTTTCATTTCTTTTATTTTGAGTGTTTGTCTTTTTGTATTATGTGACAACACAGAAAGGGTGTTGTGTTGCCTCAAAAGGTGGGTTTAGTCCAGCCCACAGTCCATTTACAAGGTTAAAGGTAAACCCACCTTTTTAGAAATGAGACTGAAGGGCTGCCATAAACTTTAATTAAGCATTGAGGACATAAAAACAAGGCAAAGGTACGCCATTGAGTTTGTTGTTAATCTTTAGTCATTTGAAGTTTGAACCCATTTAAAATGACAATTTTCTTTTATTTTAAAAAGTTTTATTCACATTTTTAAAAGGTGTTAATATTGTTTGTTCTTCTGTTATCACTGTCCTACTAACTTGTATCCATTCTTCTCATAAATATAGAATGCAATAACTATTTTAAAATTCAAATAGAAAATATCAGTTATTGGCATTTAATTCTGGAGTTGGCCATGATGTTGACGTCTGGTAAGGGAGTAAGTGTCTATTTATTAGCCAGAGGGATCAGAGCTTCAAAAAGGCACACGCTGCACAGGGTGTGTGCTGGAACTTTTGATAAAGGTTCCAGCACACAGAGGTTCCTTCCAAGGTTTAAACACGCTATGCCTTTTTTAAATGTACGCTAATCAATTTCAAATATAGATCACGCAGTAACAAAACCACTAATGCAAACTGTGCAGCTTGGTCAGAACCAATCAGAGCACACCTAGCTAGTGTGTTGTGCATGTGAGCTAACATGGCATCTCCTCATCAAAACAATATCTTCTTCTAGAAGTAATGCGTTACAATTGTTTCTGTTAACGTTACTTTGATCTAATATGGGTAAGTGCAAGTTCAACAAGATCTGGCTCAAACACTTCATTTAGTGCTTGGTTGAAGCCTGTTGAAAATAAAAATTTGAAGCACGCTCCAGAATTTGCTCAGATTAGGATCTTTAGATATAAAGGCATTAGAGTCGCATGGGAAGTAAAAAAACATAAAGCCACCAGCAAACGCCTGCTATCACCCAATATTGTTCTGTATTCACATCAGGAGCATCACCAATGTCCGGCCCCTTTTGTTGCCAATTTGGAAGTGAAATTGGTCATAAATTGCATTCATAATGGTCTTAATAAGATCTTAACAAGTTTTAAATTGAACTTGTTAATGCTGTTAAGAAGACCCGGCATTATGCTGCATTTGAAACTAACCAGCTTGTGGCTTAGCCTATATGTGTCTGCGCTGAATAATGAATGATAGTGTGTGTGTGTATGGTTTACATGTCATGATGTTAAATAATCTTGTCAGTCCATTTCTGACAATATTGCATTGATACCCCATAGCAGCCGCCGTCGGCATTATAGAATTCTACTGTAGCGGCCACGATTTTTAAAGACATATCTGATATAGTATAACCGTCATTCATTAAATAAAAATGTGCTTCTGTATACATGACTCTGGTGACAAGCTTTCGCCATTCTCTCGGTCCCTTTTTTATTTTATTTTTTTTAAGGGGCTTGTGAGCTTTTGATGCCTGTGGGGGAGTAGAGGCCACTCTCTACTCCTGTGGAGAGGTGCCTGTGCTGTCCTAGTTTTAAAATCCAAAACAACATTTTCATAATGCTGGTTTCATCCACAAGGGCAATTCCAGACACAAATCGAGGAGTGTCCCATGTTCAAAGTTATCTTGGGGCTTGGATTCAACCTGTCTGTCTTGTGTTTTTAGTTAAAGTGGTGTGCTTGGATCGCAGTCTACTGCTCCTTCATCAGCTTCGCCAACTCCAGAAGCTCAGAAGACACCAAACAGATGATGAGCAGCTTCATGTGAGTTTGAAGTGTGTGTATGTGTTCTGTTGGTAATTTGTGTTTAAGCCAATAAGGCTTCTATCCAGTAATGGGTCTGCAATGACGAAATACGTGACACATTTCTGGTTAGATTTTGTACATGTTAAGGTTAAATGCATCCGTCTGGAGCACTTTGAGAGTAAAATTAAGAGGCTAGAACACACTATGTCTACCATCATAAATTAGTTTAAAAACAATGACTGTCTGCTGAAAAGCAAATGTGTTATTTAATTCTGTTTTACTTCCATAGCAACAAGCTATTTAAGCTAATCATTGCTACTTGGACAAACTCAACAGGGAATCTTATTTTTAGTGACATTAATTGTAGCAGTACATGGTCAAATCCAAAACAAAGAGGTTGTGTATATTGCTGCTATAAATGATCGTTTACTCCATTTAATCCAGATTCGTTTGATTAGCTACTTGTGTTCAACATGTGAGCATGTGCCCTTCTTTCTGCTATCTCATTGGCTAGCGCTCCAAGCGGAGCTGCAAAAGTAAACTTGTCAACTTTTGAGAGCAGGGATTAGCGGCCAACATCCGGTAGCTTTCGCCGCTGTGAGTTGAGTTCACTGTCCCCTCTACTACTCTGCTGTTTCGCATAGGAAATGCATTGAATCTCACCGCTTCGCTCTCTACGCCAAACTGCCTGCTGAACACAGCAATAGTATGTGAGCGTGCAAGCTTACAACAGCGGGGCAGAGGCTGACTGACAGGGGAGCGTAATGCCACAATTGCAGTTACAAATGACTCAAATCCACAGAGTGCAAAGCTTGTTAGAAAAGTTTGTTTTTCCATTTAAACACCCACCAGAGTTTTGTCGAGAGCTGGAGGCAGCGCGAAATTTGACGGAGGCAGACCATGCAATTTTCTATGCAGCAAAAACCCTGACTATTGTCTCATTAAATGGATAAGGAGTAGTTATAGAAGGTCTGGTTGTAATAAATGATTTTAGCTAAACGCTAATAACTGGTTGTGGTTGTCTGATAACACCAGGCGCAACCATAGCAAAGAAGGAAATGAAATCTGAAGTAAATGTTGACAACCAACTTTGTATCATATTCTACTGAAGTATCTTCCGGTATCTCATGGATTTCATAATCTAAATCCATACTTGAATCAAATGATGACAAATAATATTGAGGCTTGACTGCACGGAAATCTGAATGTTTGAGTAGTCAAGAGGGGCACATTTTGGCTCCTCCGTTTTATGTTGGGAAGGTTTAACCATACTTACAAATGACCTGTTTAAAAAAAAATTATTATATATTTTTTTAAATGCAATCGTTATGAAATTATGTCTGTCTGCAGGCTGTCCATCTCAGCAGTGGTGATGTCCTACCTGCAGAACCCACAGCCGATGTCTCCACCCTGGTAACGGATGGCCAAGTACAGCATGGATTGTAAAAGTACCAGAGACAAACCAGCTATTTGGTTCACTAGCTCTCGGGATATAAATGGACAGCAAGGACATAAGGGAAGAGGAAAGGAGTGGGAGACGAGGGTACCAAAAACGAATGACCAAATGGACAGATAAAGTGGCCCTTGTTTTCCTATTTTTTTTGTTCTTTTGCCTCGTTTTCATCTTTTTCAAAGTCCTTAGTTGTACAACCAGCCTGTTCCATTTGTTTAAGCTGCTGTGATTTGTCAAAAATAAAATTGTATTTAAAGGTAACTGCAGCTGGCATCTTCATGTTTTAATTAAAATGTGATGAGAAAAACACACACATACAATACTTGCAACAGCTTCACAGACCCACTGACCTTTTAGAGAAGGGGTAAATTAAACATTCAGCCTGGTTAAGAGTGAGAACTCAGAACGGAGATAAACAGTCACCTCTGAAACAAAGCTATTGTCATAGGAGAAAATAATTTTAATTTTTAAATAAATAATTTTTATAAATGGGTTTCAAAACATGCGTGTTGACAAAACGGAAAAAGGGATTGAATGGTCACTTGAATTGTCCCCCAGTGGCTAAGGGGGAGACATTTCAGCACCAGGGAAAGCACCGATTAGCTAGGAATCCCGTATTGTACGGAAGAGGATTAGGGCCATGGTGAAAAATTTATTTGAGTTCTGACTTTATTCTCAGAATTCTGACTTTATTCTCAGAATTCTGACTTTATTCTCAGAATTCTGATTTTAATCTCAGAAGTATAGGCACCTGTAAACTGCGGTCATGTCAGCCGGCGTTCGTAAATAGACTGTCACGCCAGCCTGCGCGAGTAGGTTTTAGAGCTCAGAGAGAAACTCTATTATAGGTTTGCTCATTATTACAATGGATAAGAAATATTATTTTATACAAGCTCAAACATTGCCTTGCAGCATTGCACACATTGATCTTGGGGCTTACTTTAGATTTAGATTGTGTTTAGATTGTGCTGTTGTAACGGAGTCCAGCGGTACAGCAAGGTGCTGCGCTGTGCAGAGTAAACCTCACTCCCCGACACCTTAAGACACATGTTAGCGACAGACGCTAGGGCCCACTGGGTTTTAGCCTCCCTTACTAACACGTCCGCCTCCCACGCCAGGGATCCAGGTTCCAGTCCGGTGTGGGACACGACCGGTTACACTGTGCGTCTATATGTGCAGTTACGGTAAATCTTGCGCGAGTAGGTTTTAGAGCTCAGTGAAACTCTATTATAGGTTTGCTCATAATTACAATGGACTCATTTTCTAGATACCCTTTTCTATTACCAAGATAAATATGGAGAAATTTTACTGTGGAAATTTAAAGAAATATGAACTTAAAGTAAGCCCCAAGATCAATATGCGCAATACTGCAAGGCAATGTTTAAGCTTGTAAAAAATAATATTTATTATAGGTTTGCTGATAATTCCAATTGATTCTTGTTCTGAAAGGCATTTTCTATTACCAAGATAAATATGGAGACATGTTACTGGAGAAATTTAAAAAATATGAACTTAAAGTAAGCCCCAAGATCAATATGTGCAATGCTGCAAGGCAATGTTTGAGCTTGTATAAATAATATTTCTTATCCATTGTAATTATGAGCAAACCTATATAATAGAGTTTCTCTCTGAGCTCTAAAACCTACTCGCGCAGGCTGGCGTGACAGTCAATTTACGAACGCCGGCTCACATGACCGCAGTTTACAGGTGCCTATACTTCTGAGATTAAAGTCAGAATTCTGAGAATAAAGTCAGAACTCAAATAAAATTTTCACCATGGCCCTAATCCTCTTCCGTAGTATTGGGACGTGTTCAGGTATGTTTTATTTTAGAATAAATCTGTGTAACGCCTATACCTACACACCCATACCTTTTTGATTTAGCACTCTTCTCTTTTAACACTTGGAAACACACCATCCACCACTGTGTGTGAGAAAGAAGTTTGAGGAGTCAGTCGGATTGGATGCGGAGCTGATTTAGACCCTTATAACTCACGTGCTTGGCTGAGCCGACTGAGCACTTCAACGGCTGGGAGACCTGCCAGACGCCACTGTTTCAGCAAGCTCCACTGGATTTTCCCTGATTTTGCACCGACTTACGGACGGGAGGTCGAAACGCCTACTGCCCAGTTTTACTCGAGGCAAAAAAGGCTTAAACAACCACTTTTATTATTTATCCGTTTAAAAACTGCCGTGCCAACACCATAGTGTGTATGAGCTTCAGAATGGTGGAAAATGATTGTGTCCCTGTCAGCAGCTATCGTCTACATCGGTCTGCGGGCTGCGTAATTTGGTTATTAAAAACTGTCACACTACTAGATGTAGATCTTAAGTTCAGTGGGTCGCGGGTAGCGAATTGTAATTAAATATATTAGCTGGGTCTGGCCAATGGGAGCAGGACAGTGAAAATGGGTCCTACACTGACCCGTCTTGTAACACTAGAGGGCACAATGGCGTCACAAATGGGTTAACCTCAAAACAGTCGCCAGGAAATTCTAACTTGGTGGCCTATTGTTCTCAATATGGATCACATAAACAGTATGACCATGTCTCTGATTCCCTTACTTACAGCACTGTTTCCTCTCTTATATGGTTCCCTGTGTCCCCAAGTCCCTTTTTCAAAGTGCTTTTGAGCGAAGCACATCACCGCTTTGCAGGCCACAGCAGATTACATTCTATTGTCCACCTATAGAATGTGCTTGCTGGTCCAGAAATCAGAAGTCTTTCTCTGATGTTCTGACAGTTGAATATTTGTATGTTTTTATTGTATTTATATATCTGGGTGACACAACAAATCTGTTGTGTCAAATCTGAAATTTCTGTAAAAATAACTTTAATATAAATAACATTAATAATACCTTTCCTTGCTTGCTGTGTTCATAGCTGCTGCAACACCACCTATCTTATCTTTTTACCTCAGCTTCAGTATGTATATATTTCCTTTAGAAACATTATCTCATCCTTTATCTTTATTGTTATCTGTATCTTGATGTATCCTTATTGTATCTTTATTTTTTAATCTACAATGAATCCTACTGCAGTTTTATCTTATCTTTATATA
>JAOEHI010004297.1:0-10125 GCA_025447815.1 Percopsis transmontana | reverse complement strand
CTAGGGTTTTAGACATTTTAAAAAACGGTAGACGTGTACTGTATGTAGTTTATATAAATATAAACTAAATATAAACTACCCACAAAAAGGAAGTAAATGTGTGTTTGGTAGATTATTTCTTTGTTGTAACAATGCTTCTTGGCAATACATCTTATACCATTGGAAAGCCTAATTTCTTCCCTTTTAAATGGTGCCACATTTGTAAGGAACATGCATTTCTGGGATGAGCAGCAGAGCTGAGTATGTGGGTTGGGCCCATGAAGAATTTGCCAAATCTTCTCTGATAATGCCAAACAGATTTTCTTTGTTGACTCTTGTTTGGTGTTGTTTGGTGGATTGGGTGATTGAAGTCTGAAGTAACAAGACATATTGGCAATTTCACAATTTTAACAAACAGGAGCGTCAGTAGCGTGTGGAAGAACCATACACAGCCACAACAGCCTGGCACCTCCCCATGCTGGTCACCAGCCTGGTCACACACTGCTGTGGGATGGCATCCCATTCTTTAACCAGCATTTGTTGCAAGTCAGCCAACGTGGTTGTGTTGGTCGCTCAGGCACGAACAGCACGCCCATGCTGATCCCACAAGTGTTCAATAGGGTTGAGGTCAGGACTGCTGGCAGGCCATTACATCCTCTCCACTCTCAAATTCAGGAGGTAGTCTCTGATAAACCCTGCTCTGTGGGGACGAGCGTTGTCATCTTGGAGGATAGAGTTTGGTCCCAGACTGTGGAGATATGGGATTGCCATTCTTTTCATGGGCTCAACCCACATACTCAGCTCTGCTGCTCATCCCAAAAATGCATGTTCCTTACAAATTTGGCACCATTTAAAAAGGGAAATAATCAGGCTTTCCAATGGTATAAGATTTATTGCTTGGAAGCATTGTTACAACAAAGAAATAATCTACCAAACACAAATTTCCTTTATGTTTATGTTTACAGTAACTGCAATCCACCAATCTGAATGCATTCAAGTGGCACATAAAATATATGTCTATCTTTAGACTACTGTGTGAAATTCATACAATAGACAGGTATTGATTCCCTCACATACGCCTTTAACAAAGCCAGTGATAAAGCCAGTGATGCTTTAAAAGAGACAAAGACAGATGCACAAACCTGCCTGTCCACAAGCACTAGGTAAACACAATAGTCAGCCCGGTGTCAACCTGAAATCACACCCAGGGTAAACAAACTAGACGCCACTAGAAGACGTTTATTCCAAAGTTTGTTTATTCCATGCGATTGGTGTGAGTTTTTGTGATTAAGACTGAAAATACTAACTGTGCAGATTGCGAAATACTGCAGTTGGCTGTTAAAGCAAAAGAAAATATGTGTCAGTTTTACAGGGTGTAAACATGAAGTGTGGAAGGAATATACGTGGCAGATGAGTATTTGTGAATGAGGGAGAAAACAGATTTAATGAGAATAGCAGAAACAAATGCTAAAACATATCTGAACACAATCTGTTTTAGTTGTCAATGCAAGGTTAAAGAGGCCTATAGGTTATTAGTAAAGCAAGTAAGGCAAAAGAGCAAAAATTGAGGAGAAAAGGGATTCAGTATTGTGTCAGTGTGGAGTGGATGATAGAGGGATTGCAACAGTTAGTAAACACTCTGAATAGGGGGAGTGTTCCATTACATTTTCTCAGGGATTTATGCAGTAAGCACCAACACAAATAAACAACACCATATATCGCAGGGAACTGCTGTAATCCACTCCTTCAAGACAGCTTTAGGCTGTAATACAGAATGGTCAGAGTCAATACTAAAGAAACTGACTCATTTCTTTCTTTTTTTTGGTGTTCGGGCCACACATCTATTTTGATTATGGGCATGGTAAATTTGTATCTTACATGGCACCAGTGTAGAAAAAGGGCTTAATAGGCTGTTTTCTAATGTCAGAATGCTGCTCGAAAAGTTGTGTCGATATTGTTGTATTTTGCATCAGTTCAGGCTTCCCACTTCCTTGGGTCAGTCGAATGGCCCAAGCGGCCATTAACTCAAAGATGTAGGATTACCCGCACAAAAGCTATGAAAGCCACCTGTTTCACGCTGCACCAATAAGGGGATAATGAAAAACAAGCCAGTTTATCTGCAAGAAGCAGATAAAATGGCTTGTTTTTCATTATCCCATCGGTTTCTTAGAAATCAAAAAATTTTGAAGAACGCTAGGGGTGTACAGTAATTTAATCTGTAATGGGCTCATTCTGGGGCACTGACAATCTGATGTGTTTTAGAGAGTCAAAGAGTTCTTGAGCTTTGAGTTCAAAACAAATTTACCACTGTTATAAAGAGCTGAAAAACTCACCATGGTAACGATATAAATTCATCAGTATTCAAAGGCAAAAATAAATGAAACCAGCTAAAAACCAAACCAGCTCCAAATCGACGTTTTTGAACGGAGGAAGACGTTTCAATCACTTCTTTATAAAGAAACGTATCTATTCTATTATTTATTTTAAAAAAGGCCCTTGATTGAGGGGGATGCAGAGAAATGCTGCAGGATTACAGATATGTTCGATTCTGCTGTAACTGCAAGCAAGAGAACAGGTAGGCTGAGTCAGGAGTAGCCTACATGCTAGCATAGGCAGTGTTATCATAAGTGCCTGCAGAACAGTTGGCAGTCAGGCAGCACTGCTTACAAGAAATGGGTCTTAATTTATCAGTATAAAAACGTCACAAGACGTTGATAAAAATCTCCATGTTTTCCAGTTTTTCTTATTGATTGACAGAAAATCTACAAACGAATCCTCTCAAAACAGTTAACACAGCTAAGCTATTGAAAGTAAGAGACTCATTTTGCAAAACAACTAAATTCACTTCAGTTACTGTAGCACTTAACATCTTTATAAAAAACATTGTCATCAAAACTGACAACATGTCTATATATTGATGTGTTAAAACAACTGTATAAGATTGTTATGGAATAACAAAATTTCATCTTTTCTTATGTGTGTGTTTTTTATGTAGTTACATTTTTGTGAAAACAAATAGTTGCGGTCAGGTCTGCCAACTTGATCAAGGCTGTGACATTTACTATATTGTTTTTACATACGTTTACATTTGGGCCACCAAAAACGTACTTTGACCACCAAATGTATTGGTTTGGTGGCCCGTGGGGCTAGTGCTTAAAAGTATTAGCGTCTATCCCTGAACCATATTGGGGGAACTGCATTTTCCAATAACCACAAACTATTTCCTGTTCTGTTCCCTTTAATGATTCATAAACAGAATGTAGTTGATAGTTCCCCACACTCCCTCATTCTTGCCAAAGCTGTTGCTAAGCAGCTCAAGTATTGTACAGTACAGTATGCTATACACTAATTCTAACAGTTAGGACATGGAAGAATAGAGTTAAAATCATGCAAAGGAGCTGTTATGTAGCCTTTTGGCATAAAGTGCTAACTTTATGTTGAAAACAGTGCAATAAGTCCAATATCTCTATAATATAAAATTATATATATAATATTTATGCAAATAAAATAGCAGAATAAAGAGCCTTTGTTTACCTCATAAGATCCAGCAAATTAGAATCATTCAGTTTCGGGATTCCACCAAAATCCTTTTGCGGCAAATACATATACAGTGTACCATATGTACTGTATTTGTCTTAAATCAACATCATTCCCTCTTCTGATTTATGGAAATATCCAGAGTACTGGCTGGGAGTCTGATGAAAAGTCTTTTCCTCCTGAATCTCCTCCTGAGTTTCCGGAATACAACAGTTTCTCCCGCTGGGATGTATTGTATGTCACTATGACATTCCCAGTCCTATAAGACTAGTATGAAACCCCACCCGATACAGCAAGGCTAAGCCATGTCCGTAAAGCGCTTGACATCTTTTATGAAACGATCCCAAAAGAACGCTGATTAGTAAGGCAGGCCTCGGCAGTGGGGTGGGTAAACGTGACATACACAGCAGTCATGAACACAGGACACACCGGGGTTCAGGGAGGGTTCATGGGCCGTGTGTCATGCTGCAGAACATCCCAGGGAGCAGTATATCAACAAGCAACAAGTTGAAAGGGAATAGGAGAGGCACAGTTAGGATACATTGAGGGAAGCATAGTAAAGTAACAGAGTTGACTTACCGGACTTGCGCTTGGAGCCATAGTCCCTGTAGAAGAAACAACACAGAAGGGACATGGTCAGTGTCGGGCAGAGACCCGGACTGTCCCGAACCGCATTAAACACACACACTGACAGACGAGCGTGTGTGTGAGGGAGCCAAAGAGAGAGAGCTAGAGGGAGAGAGAGAGAGAGAGAGAGAGAGAGAGAGAGAGAGAGAGAGAGAGAGAGAGAGAGAGAGAGAGAGAGAGACAGAGAGAGAGAGACAGAGAGAGATGGGGGTGAACATGGCCCACTGCCCGCAACACACACAAATTCATAGTCACTTGACTCTAAAATGGCACCACCACTCTCCTCCATCACCTCCATCTCTGTGCCCCCACATCAGTTTAAGACACCCTAATGGATTATAATTGGATTATGCTACAAGGCTGGAGTGCGTGCGTGCGTGCGTGCACGTGAGCCGAGCGCGAGGCGAGCAGGTAATAAACCGTAAAATGATGCGAGGGTGAAGAAGAAAAAAAGGTGTTTAGAGGAAGCCAGAGATAAACATTTTCCCCTGTTCACCACCCTCCCTCCCCGGACCGCCCGACATGATCAACGTGTCCTTCGAGCCCGGTGAAAAGGTGAAGAACACACACCGTGTCCCGACGGCGAGCCAATTCATCTCACTGTAGGACACAGGTTTCAGGGACACAATGTGGCCCAGGTCAGTGTGAATGTGTGAGACCGCAACTGGTTTATCGTTAAAAATGGCCTTGTTTATTAGGGGTACGCTTAAAGGATTTACCGCCTTTTGACGGTGCTTAAGTGTCTTTCTTCGGGACACTTAACCTGACTGGCCACTTTGAAGCAGCAGAATATATTACTGTCAGACCTGCTCTTCTCAGGGGTCATTCAGGGAAGAAAGGCCCATAAGGATATACTGCAGTGCCAGGCTAGCAGTCAAGCACTTGGTCAAGTTAACGCTATCATTCTGCACGAAGGAACACGCAGATACAAATATTAGTATGAAGGATAAACAGTGCACATACAGTAAGGGATTCATACTGTTCTATATGGTACACACATATACTATATGGTACAACACCACACAGCCGCAGAGACCAAATCCATAATTTCCCCCAAAATTCCCCTTTTTAGTATTACTCCACAAGGGGGCTATAGTCACTACTCTAGCGCTCTTGCAGACAGAGAGAGAGGGACAAACACCTCTGTCTCGGCCTCTCTCTGTCTCATTCTCTCTCTCCTTGCTTTCCTCCCTCTATCAATCCCTGTGATGTGATCTCTCTGTCTCTTTGTGTCGGACCAAAGAGGATGAATAAAGCCATTCATGCAGAGCACTCTGGTGAGGCCACTGTGTGCTGCTGGCCAGAATACATGCCATTGTAACCAAAGTGCGACAAAGCAAGAGGGAAGCTTGAACCCTCTTCCAATCCCCACCACCCTGTACCATGTCGGACAGATGGCCTTCAATGCATACAGAGAATGGATCACACTCGGCTGACTGAGGAATGAAATTCACTCTGTTGCGCTGGCAAGTTTCTAGATGCTTTTCCATGGAAAGACAATCTAAGCCTCAGAGCTAAAAGGATGCATGCCAGGAAGTTTGCCCCCTCTCGCTCTTGGCTTGCCGCAGTGGCCTTAAAGATGCTGATATCCTCAGTTTTTTCGTGTCAGGGAATGTTAAGCACGTCCAAGAAATGCTAAAGCCTGCGTTCACATTTCTATTTGTCGGATCCAGAACCGCTCAACCAAACTGCTACTAAAGCCCTGTTCACACATGTGATTTAACCCTGAATTATTCTGTGTTGCCGTCATGTGTGCACAGATGCAGGGGTTGATTTCTAATGTAAGTCGTCTGGATATATTCCAGTCTGAATGGATTGTAAACCACTGAACAAGCCAAACCAATAGTAAGGATAAAATAAACGGGCAGTTGTGTGGTACCATTAGAGATGCTGGGATCTGTGTTAGGATAACAACCATCATCAGATTGTACAGTAAACCAGGTTACGGATAATAATTACAGGTAGATAGCTGTCATAATAAATTTCTATATATGCCATTGCTGTGTACATTACTATCTAGCTAAAGGGGTTGTGTTGTGGAAATTGAACATTGATCTATGCAAATTAACTTTGGGGGAAGTCTGGAACCTAATAAATGGCTTGAGACAACCTATAGTTTGGTGAGGACAGGTCGGGTTTTGTTTGGTGAAAAACTGTGGCAATATGAAACAATACACTACTGTTGCTTGTGGGGAGCATGAACTGTGCTTGGTTTGAAATGCAACCATGACCTCCAAGCTCTATAAACAACTCACAATCAGAAGAAAAGAAAGAGGCGTAGGAAATCAGTATTCCCAACTGTTTAATGCCCATACAAATCACCCAGCTACAAGTACAGGCCTAAATCAGCACTGGACATTATTTAGTTTTTTAAGGCTTTGTCTTTGTGCAGGATCACACATTCAGAGAACCTAGTTGTTCATCTTGTGTATTTTGACTGCTGTTGTGAGAAGAAAGTCAAACCATCAGCATTGCAGCAACATTCACAGGAGCTGCAATAGAATTACACGTGTGAACAATGCAATGTAAGCACCAGATAATTATCACTGACACTATCTTAATTTGCATAACGTTAGCCATACAGCCCAATAGCATAGCAACTACCTTTTTATTATTTTTAGAGGTATGCTTTTTTTTAAAGCATCTGTAAAGCATTAAGGCACTGAGGAGGGGCCGAGGGGGGCATGAGGGAGAATGAAGGTAGAAGGATGGGAAACAGCCCATGACCCAAGTCTCTAAGGCTGAAATTATATTCTTCCCTCGAGAGCTAGACAAACCGTTCTGGCTGCCAGCTCTCTTCCTATGGCTGAGATACAAAAAAAGAGAACACAAGGGTCGACGGGCAAGGTGAAGAATACTGGAGAGAAATGAGAAGAAAATAAATCGAAGGTGCTTGGTGGTACATTTGAAGGCCACTGAAGAAGTTGTCCTATTCTCCCAACTGTTTCTATTGATAAATAGTTTTGTGTTTTATATTGTATTTGTATTTTGTAACAGAAACGATTAACAAAAAACATGTAAGGCATTTAATATCACTGACCGGACTTCCGACCTTAAATATGCATGCTAACAGCAAGTCTTTCCCACATGCATGAATAATTAAGTGGGTTGAGGAAATATTTACGACGTTCAATAAGCTTCTATTCTTCCGACCGGATATCCTCCCCCACTCCACACACAACGCCCGTGTCACATTGAAAAATAAGGAGGCTAGGCCCACATGTTAGCAATGCATGCTTTTGCACACATACATCAGGGTTCAGGGACCCTGTACCATGAATTGGCCTGTGGGTTAGTCAAGGCCCCTGGTGAATAGCCCTGTGGGGGGTGGGGGTGTGGTTTAGTGCTGTCTGTCAGAGAGGGAGTGTTCACGGCGTGCTTCACGGGACTCCCGGGGATTAGGAGCAGGTGTGGGCGATGGGGACTAATGACCTGTCTACTATATGAAGCAGGAGAGGAGGAGGCAGACACGCCAAACCCTCACGACACACGCCAGCACTAAGGCACATATTCGCCCAGCCTACATTATACGGGAGAGCGCTGTGAATAAACGGGTGCGGTCTCTAGACCTGCCAGAACGAGCTCTGTGTGTGGAGGTGATTGTGTGTCACAGGCCCCATTATCCCTGTCCCTCACTTCACTCTGTTTCTCCCACTTTCAGCCTCTCTTCAACCAACCCTCCCCCAAATGCCTCTCTAGCCACCCTATAACAAACCCAACCACCTCCCAACATACCATCCTGCTCTAATCCCCCATCAGAGCCCCAAATTGCCTCCAGTCCTCCTATGTCTTTAAGCACTTGTGGCCGCGACTAAAGCTCCTTCTGGTGATTATCTCCCAAAAAGAGTTCAAGGAATCAATTAACCTCAACACATGGTACAGTCAAACACACACACACACACACACACACGCACACACTACTATAAACAAATTAATAAACAAACAAACAGTTCCACATGCACAAACACAAACCCCCCCCATCAAGATAAACACACATCATAACTTACTTAGCCCTAAAGTCCCCTTCAGCATAACCCCCATCACCAAGAAAACCCTGCTACTTAGCCAATTCCCTGCGGAGACACCCCAAAAACTGACCAATCACTCTTGTTCGGACTGATCCCGGCAATAATCTGGTAATCATATAAGCATCTCTCTCCTGCAGGCATGAGCCAAGGTCATCTGCTATTGTTAATCACAGAGAGGGTTATAAAGGCCTGATGAATGATAACACCATGGTATATAGCCTGTAAGAGAACTAGCCTATTTCATCACGGCTTAAATGCAGTATCCACATGTTAATGGAGAAATCTGTCAACGTTATAGCCTGCAGAGGAGAGATAACGTTCATAACATTGTTTGGGTGACAGTTGCGATAGTCTACCACAGACACAGGACAGGAAAAAAAATAATTATCTTCACTGATTCAGTTGTATCCAATAGATAAAAATGAAATATGCAGGGAAAAATAGTAAACGAGTACAGTAAATTCTAAAATGATCTCTCAATAACAGAGGTGTGTGTATGTGTGCGGAGGAGCCATCCAGTATAAAATAAGATCTCACACAGGAAGAGAGTTGGGCCAAAATGGACATTAAGATTTTTTTTAAAAGGACAGAAGAATGCTGGCATTTCTGGCCAGACAGTGAATACACTTATAGAGAGAGGAAATGGGGAGGTCGTTGCCCTGCAGGGCGAATAAGACACTGGGTCGACTGGGCTGAACTGGATACAGCAGCCGCGAGCCAAAGGAGGGGACCTCATGGGTCAGTTGTATTGTGAAGTACGCCACCGTGTGGAGATTTCTTGATTGGGCAAAAAGTAAGCGGACGTGGCAAGGGAAAGAATTTAGGGCTGTAATTTACTCCTTTAAGGGTAAGAGGATGTAAAAGGAAATGGGTATCTAGTGTGTATAATATCAAATGTACACAGTTCAATGAGTAAATGTATCATGTAGAGCTGTATCAATGTGGGGCAGAGCAGTGAGTGGATAAAGGTTAGTATAGAAAAGAAAAGAAAAGTCTCTCCTTACTGCGTAGCTTGTGTATACAGCGGAAAAGCAAACATAGTCTTAATATGCTGAAACAAATATCCCTACAAAGACCAAAACAATGGATTTTTCACAACCAAAAAAAAAACAAAAAAACAATTAAATGTAATATTTGATCACTGAGTGACTAAAATCAGCTCTCGGCACACCGGGGGTGCAGTACTGGGCTCCACAAACAGGTGTCACCTGTCCCTCAAACAGACCAGGAGCGCAGAGAGACAGACCGATCAAGAGGTCTGCTAAGAGTGCACTGTCCCTTTTGAGGCATGACTGATGGGATCGATTTACATCCCACGCTGCAAGACACAGGGCCCCCATTTCCAATCGAATCACAGCCCGAGAATTCAATCTTGCCTTGTGGAGGAGGAGACACGAGTGCTCACGGAAGCATGACTCATTTAATACAATTTAATAGGAGGGCGGGGGCTTTGTA
The DNA here is from genome assembly GCA_025447815.1 of Percopsis transmontana. Classification (NCBI taxonomy): domain Eukaryota; kingdom Metazoa; phylum Chordata; class Actinopteri; order Percopsiformes; family Percopsidae; genus Percopsis; species Percopsis transmontana. The sequence goes on along the minus strand of JAOEHI010004297.1, from coordinate 499 downwards.
AGCACGCATGAAAACAACATGCCACCAATAAATGCAGTATTAAAATCAGGCATAAGCAGACAACGTAACCCTGCCATTAACCTATTTGTGGATACATTGGATCCTGGGTCGTAATTATTGATCCTTTTATAGCTAGTCAATGCTAGTAAGGAGACTGTATAGGTGGGTGTGAGTGTAGGGTGTCAATGCTATGGAATAATAACAGTAGGCCTGTCACTCACCTCCTCACCCCACACCCCCAGCCCCCCACACCCCTCATCCCTCTCCTCCTCATCCAGGAAGTGATGAGGTGGACACGTTTCATCTTCAGTTGCTATCACAGTCCTTGCCCAGGACGATTCATCAGGCTTGACCACTGGCTGTCCCTCCCAATGCCATTAGCGAAGCAGACATGCCCCGCCCCACTCTGACCAATACTCTGAGAGTTTGTGTGTGTGTGTGTGTGTGTGTGTGTGTGTGTGTGTGTGTGTGTGTGTGTGTGTGTGTGTGTGTGTGTGTG
>JAOEHI010004296.1:0-10125 GCA_025447815.1 Percopsis transmontana | reverse complement strand
TGTTATTAATGCTCGACCTGCGCGAAGCGCGAGGGGAAATATCCACTTTGTGGACTGCACTGGCAGTCAGTAGGGAAGGAAACAGAACTCAGTTTAACGTAGCTGCATAGTGGTAGGCCTCTTTATCTGCACGAGCTGTTGGGAGAGAGGGTTACATACACATATATATATATATACACACATAAACGCAATAAATCTTATACCATTGGAATGCCAGATTATTTGGTATCTTGATTGTTTGGCATTGTCAGAGGCGATTTGGCAAATTTGTCATGGGCGCAACTCACATACTCAGCTCTGCTGCTCATCCCACAAATGCATGTTCCTTACAAATGTGGCACCATTTAAAAAGGAAAATAATCAGGCTATAAGATTTATTGCCAAGAAGCATTGTTACAACAAAGAAATAATCTACCAAACACAAATGTCCTTACTTTTTTCGTGTGTTGTTTATCTTAATGTACAGTATGTGTGCGCACGCACACAGTAAACAGTATAGCAGTATTCTAAAATTCAATACGGCTGGTAGACTAATTAAAATGTATTGCACTAGCCATACTTGTTATTCACTAATAAAAATCTAAATGACAAATCAGTAATGCTTCCCTATATTATACACTTATGTATACAAAAGGTAAATCGATTGATTGAAACTTACTTTGAAATGCTGAAGTAGGTCCTGGACAGTTGCATGGCCCATCAATTGTGATCCATAGTATCTTGACAAAACGCACATTAGGGGTGGAAAAAAACAAAACTATTCACGTATGGCAGGCTGGAACCTCCGTTGCTAAGGGCAGAGTGTAAGAGTCATGCAGCCCAGTCCAGACTCTTCTCAGTCCTGGCACGGCAGTGGTGGAATGACCTTCCCGCAGTGGTCAGAACAGCAGAATCACTACCAATCTTCCGCAAGAGACTTAAGACTCACCTCTTCAAAATCCATCTCAGTACCTCGGCCACCGATCTCTCTACCTCATAGCATTAATGACACTAACAATCCTTATTATATCCTCCTTTCCTCACTTTCTTTCTACTCTGCTAGATCAGCTCTTAGAATACTAAGCACTTTACAGTTAGCAATTATTTACTGTTTAAAGAATAAATAACTTCAAGTGTGAATGATAACTTTGATTATTGTAATTATCGACTGGAGTGAATGATAAACCTTGAGTAATGTTGTGGTGGTTAACCTGTTCAACTGTCGACAAATGTCGCTTTGGATAAAAGCATGTGCTAAATGCTGTAAATGTCAATGTAAAACGTATGTATCATGACTTTTTTTGCAACAATTTTTTATATCGATTCTGTGCCCCAGAATCAATATTTTTAAATTAATTTATTTTTACCAATGATTCACCTAAATATTTTCTGAATATGGTACTACCGACGCCGACTACATCATATCCGTTTGCTAGACTGAAAGCAGAAAATGGCGGACAATCCGGAGATAAAGCCTGCGCCACTACAGTTTAAAGTATGGTCGCACTTTGGGTTTTACACTCTTCCAGGAAAAGCAGAGCTAGACACGAGCAAGGCTGTGTGCAAACTCTGTCATGGACAAGTGTCGTACTGCAGTAATATGACGAACATGGATATGGTTGAGCATTTTTATTCGAGCAACAGCCTGCAATCCCATCTGCACTGCTTACAACGGAGGTCAGAAAGAGAGAGAAAGAGATATCGAATACAGAGGAGTTTACCCAGGCACTGAAGCCAGTCAAGGCTACATGCGTTATGTCAGATGAAATGCACCCAACACTCTCCTTGATAGCCCCACTACAAGCTACAAGCAATTGCTGGTGCCAAAGAGCCGTCGGAAAACTATATTTCAGGCAGCTCACTTTAACCCAATGGTGGGCCACATGGGAAGTGAAAAAACACTAAGGCGAATAATGGCTCGGTTTTACTGGCCGGATATCCGCTAAGAGTGTTGCGCAAGCGCTGTTTTCGGTCATCTCCCGAGTCGGGATTCCAAAAGAAATTCTGACTGAGCAGGGAACTCAGTTTATGTCCCGCACACTACGCAAACTGTATGGGTTGTTGGGGATTTCAACGGTAAGAACCAGCGTGTACCACCCCCAAACTGATGGGTTGGTGGAAAGGCTAAACCGGACCCTGAAATCTATGATACGGAAATTTGTTCACAAAGATAGTCGTAATTGGGATAAGTGGTTAGAACCTCTGATGTTTGCAGTCCGGGAGGTGCCCCATGCCTCCACAGGGTTTTCCCCTTTTGAACTTCTGTTTGGCAGAACCCCATGGGGCATGCTGGACCTGATTAAAGAAAGCTGGGAGACAGGTCCAAGTAATAGTAAAAATGTACAATAAATTATGGACCTGCGAGCAAAAGTCATTGCACTGGGATAGTTATCACAGGAGAATTTGCTTGAAGCCCAGCAATGTCAGCAGGGGCTGTACAACAGGGGAACTAGGTTACGCAGTGTCTCACCGGTAGACAAAGTGCATGTATTACTCCCAACTTCTAGCTCTAAATTACTCGCCAAGTGGCAAGTGCCATTTGTGGTCACATGGCGGGTGGGCGATTATGAGGTTGTGAGTGATAATAGGGGCGGGGCCAAACAGATCTACCACATCAACCTCCTGAAATTATCAAGAGAGGCGGTGCTTGTGTCTTTAGTGACGTCAGTGAGTGAGAGAGATGAGTTGGGACCTGAGATTCCAAAATCGAACCAATCAACCTCACTCCAGTGAGGTTGACTGTCTCTCACCGACACAACAGGCAGGTGTAGCGGAGCTACAGCAGGTTTTGCTGACGTGTTTCCTCCCCTCCCGGGATGCACAAATCTCATGCAGCACCATATTGACACCAGTCTGGGCGTGACAGCTCGTACACCGCCCTATTGACTTCCCGCGCGCAAAAAAGAAATAGTGCAGAAAGAATTAGTGGCCCTGCTAAAAATGGGAATAATAGAAGCTTCACACAGCACCTGGTGTAGTCCCATCAATCTGGTGGTTAAGAAGCATGGGGCATCAGGTTCTGTATTGACTACAGACGGGTGAATGAGGTGTCACGGTTTGATGCGTTTTGGATGCCCCGGGTCGACGAGCTTCTGGATCGGCTTGGCACGGCTCGCTTTTTCACGACACTGGATTTAACCAAGGGCTACTGGCAGATTCCCATGTCTCTAGAGTCCAAGGAGAAAACGGCCTTCTCCACTCTGTTTGGGCTGTTCCACTTCAACGTGCTTCCCTTCGTGTTGTTTGGGGGCCTTGTCACTTTCCAGCGGTTGATGGAGCGGGTGCTATGGCCGCATGCTGCATATGCTGCTGCCTACATTGACGATGTCATTATCCACAGTGACACATGGGAGCAGCATGTGCAGCAGGTGGCCGTCGTACTCGAGTCTCTCCGGCCAGCGGGGCTCATGGCCAAGTGCGAAGTAGGACGGAGGGAGGTATAATATCTGGGGTACCACCTGTGCGGTGGGCAGGTGCACCCACAGGTAGATAAGACCACAGCAATTACGGCCTGCCGTCGGCCAGAGTCAAAAAAAGAGGTAAGGCAGTTCTTGGGGCTGGCTGGGTACTATAGGCAGTTCATAGCTGGGTATGCAGACCTGGTCAGCCCCATGGACAGAGCAGTGCCAGGGGGAGTTTTAGCAGGTTAAAAAGGCTATCTGTAGGGAACCACTCCTCCACACACCTGACTTCTCTCTCCCTTTCACATTGCAGATGGCTGCGTCGTGCAGAGGGTTGGGGGCCGTTTTGTCTCAGGAGGTGGAGGGGGTCGACCACCCTGTGGTGTACATCAGCCGGAAGCTGTCGGAGAGGGAGGCCAGGTACAGTACCATTGAGCGGGAGTGTCTGGCCATCCGGTGGGCGGTCGGCGCCCTACGTTACTACCTCCTAGGACCCTCATTCGACCTCTGCTCGGACCACGCGGCTCTCCAGTGGCTCCACCGCATGAAGGACACCAATGCACGGATCACCCGTTGGTATCTAGCTTTACAGACGTTTAGGTTCAGGGTGATCCACAGGCCGGGGGCGCAGATGGTTGTGGCTGATTTTCTCTCTCGGCCACAAGGAGGAGGGGGGGAGTTGGCTAGGCCGCATGTAGCACCGGCCTGAATCAGGCGGTGGGGGTATGTGGGAGTGTGGGAGTGGTTTAGCCCTGTCTGTGAGCACAGCTCAGGAGAGACGTCAGCAGATGAGGAAGCGTGCAACATTGATGAAACGGGAACAGCTACCACTCTATGGCTGTATTTATTAAGCAGGCTGTTAAAGTCCTGTGTGTGTTACACGATTGCCTAAACAGTGGAATAAAGCGTGCAAAGCACCATTTGTGTGGACAGTGCTCTGTACTCTACATCATGTTTTAGAAAAAAACAAATTTTCTGTGGTATTGTTATATAAGTTGAACTTAGACTAGGTAAGACTTTATGTTGTGGTCTCATTGTGTTTTTCCGCAAATTTTTCTGTTTTTTGAGAAAAAAAAATATTTTTCAGTCTGTGACGCATAACTGTTTTGCACAAGCGTCACCATTTGACGTTAATCTCATGAGACTGGGCTGTCCAGACACATAGCCAATACATGAACACACACACACAGACACATGAACACACTCTTTCACTCATGCAGCCAAATTTACAAATGAACACAAACTCTTTCCCTCACTCTAAAGCTGCCCCTGCATTCTTCCTTTTTTTGATGGAATACACAGACTCACAGAACAGCTTCGGAGGATTCCCCTGCCGCTGGGACAGGATGGCCCCGGCTCCAACTGCTGACGCATCTACCTCCATGACAAAGGGGAGATGGGGGTCCGGATGGTAGAGGAGCGGTGGGCTGGTGAACAGAGTCTTTAGGTCCCCGAAAGCCGGGTCCGCCTCCGGGTTCCAACAAAGCTGAGTGGGTCCACCCTTCAGCAACGATGGGAGGGGAGCAGCTACAGAGCTGTAGTTCCGGATAAAGCTGGCAAGGACACTGAACTACGGATTACGCTTAGAGCGTAGTAAAAAAACACTGTTTCGTAACACACACAGGAATAATGAAACAGGTAGCTTAAATATATAACCGACAATTCCCCTCATCCACCCTCCCACTTATATAGCTGCTTAAGGAGGGTATATGAGGGGATTGGTAACAGGTGTGTGAAGAGGTAGGGTGTGTTGGAGAAGTGGACGGCCGATTGCCAGTGGCTTAGTACACCGGCGAGCTCGACCAGGGAGGGGCAGCGGCTTCCGTACAAATATAACATAAATATGACCTTAATACAATGATGGATGTTAACATTATCTCCTGCTTACAGCTACTACCAGTAGCTCTGCTCAAAGAACACTCTCTTAATGTTCATTAACTCACAGAATCTCATCAACGCTATTCCAGTTTAGGACTTAAATTGCAGAAAATATGCAATATAGAGAGGTCAAAATACCTAAGAAAAATACAATAAACATACAGAAAGAGAGAACTTTGCTCTTAGCGGCATACCAGAATAAACAAGCGGTTCAGCTCTTAACGTCTAAAAGCAGACGGTCGTCATAGAGCCTTGATCACCCCCCGCCCAACACTGCCTCCATCTCTGGACTGGCAGCAAGAAAGGGACCATCAGATGAAACTTTAACAAGAGGAATACATAACACCAAGAAATACCAGCAGTGTTTCTGAGGCTGATAAATAATATGTCTCAGTGCTGTGTGTGTTTTTGTTTGTGTGTGCGTGCGTGTGTGTGTGTAAAAGAGACAGATAAGTCTCTATCCTTATTGACTCCAGAAGTAAGCTTTGAAGAGCCATACTAACACACACACACACACACACACACACACACACACACACACACACAGACACACACTTTAGTTTAGTTAAAGTAGGGTTACTACAGGTTAATAATACTATATTCCAGTCAGACTACAAGGTTTTGCCTTAATCACAAACTAAATTATTTAAACAATGTTAATCCTGCTAAACATCTGATCAATGGCTGAAGCTAACACTAATTTACATCTTACACACACGCACGCACATAGCCCCCTGAAAAAACACCCCACACACAATGCAGGACAAGCAACCACACACATGCTTACTAGCGCACACAAACAAATGCCCATATACTTTGTGTGTGTGTGCATGAGGCTGTAGATTGAATAAAGAGACAAAGAAAATAAGCAGATTGTCTATTCAGAGTCAGTGTAGGTGATGGAGGCAGACTGTAGCCTCTATCACCTATGGGAGCTAAACATTAGGAAAGAGCTGTGATGAAGGCAGGATGGCCAAACACTGATTCACACAGCCAGCTAGGACTTCTCTCCTCTTCGCTCTTCTCCCTTCCCCATCTTACCCGAATTAAAGTTCATGTTGAACAGTGTGACACACACATTGATACACACACAAACATCCACTTGTGTGAGACGTCATCCAGAAAACAACATTAGAACAAACTAAAAACCAAGAAAATCTGTGTGTACTATAGATGAACTCCCTGATGAGGTAGTATGCTAATGATTTAGTATGCTAATGAGGTATCAAGATAATGCAGATGATATGGTAGGTGAAATTTTCAAATATATGTGAAATTATTTATGGGGACACAGCGCTTGTGGATCAGGCTACAGCCTCTATATGCTGCTCGACATAGTTTTATTATTTCTTTTTTTATCTTTTATTCCAACAGCATCTTAATGATTAATGCTACTCTGTGATATTTATTAGGGGCCAAAAGAATAAAACACACACACACACATCTTGGTTCCTTTATTTAGATTTACGATTAGACAAAAAGACACTTATAATGCCATGGAAAACGTTGATTTTTTATAAATTGCAGGCACATTTAGGCCACATTCCTCCCCAACAGTTGATTCCATTTTTATTGTTAAAGTCCGCTATATCCTCCACGTTTACCGCAACGTGGAAATCATAGGGCCCTACATAAGCCTGTGAAAAAACACCATTATTAAACTCTCTTATTAAAACGCACTGAATTCACCTTCATTATACTGTATACAGTATGCAGTTTACGCAGATTGCGTAACAAAGTCGTCTTTGTGAATAAGATCAAGCTGCCCAGTGGCAACAGCTCCCCCTAGAGTCACAGAATTCGGTGTTACACCGGCACTATCCGAATGGCAGTGAGAACATACACATGTACTACATGCTACCACAAGGCTCATTGACATCGTATGCTAGTTCATTATGGAGATATTATCCTATCTTTAATCAAGAGCGCAGACTTTCAATTTGAGAGCAGTATTAATTTTCACATTCAGATTGTGTAATTTTCTCTCTTAAAACCTGCCCTCTCTCTCATATAGTCCTTGCTTCCTTCCAAATTTCTACTCTCGCTCTCAAATATCAATTGCTCCCTTTCAAATGTGCTCTGCTCCTTCACAAAACTGTTTGTCTACACTCACACTACTCATTAGCTCGCAAGTTTTCTGCTCACGGATTTCGGATTGTAGTGAAACGATCCAATCATAATTACGTCACTGTCTCATTGGGTACGTTCGCTTTACCTACTGTTAAACTGGGTTCAGCCGCTGATAGCTGGGCCCGGAATCACAAACATTTTCTTGAGATAAAACATAAGCAAAATCGCAAGGGAAAAATTGGGCAGTTCTTAAGAAAGTGCGTAAATGTAATTCCCTAATATTTGCTTAAGAAAACTCAAATTTCTTGGTTATTTAATTGCTTAAGAACTTCCCGAAATGTTGTAAAGATGCATTGGTGTAGTTAAATCCTGCTTCAGGAGGAGTACTGCAACACACACCTGAAAAAGTATGCATGTTAATCACCTGAAGTAATGGTATCTGCATTATGTACCGCCTGTCACTCCCAAATATGCCAGATGGCCATGAGCCTGAGGAAGATGATGGCCTAGATGTACCTGCCCCGTGTAACTCTGGTAACCAAGTGAGGAATGACCTGATAAGGAGATTCAGCTGATACAATTAAACTCTACCTATAACCTGTAATTGGTTCGGGATGTTTTTCTAAAACATCTGGCATCTGCTGTGTAGCCTGTGTAATCTAAAACAGACACATATGCCATCTTCAGAGTGAAGTAAAGCTTCAGTGAAGTAAACCAGTTTACTGTAACATAAACACTGCCGGCAGATGCCCAAATGCATAGTTTGGGCTACCTTTTTGGTCGTGGTGATGCTTGGTCTACATGGATGAAGTTCAGCCCCACTGGTGTATCTATGAGAGGCATCAGTATCAAGAGAATCAAGGTTACTGGTCATTGTATTAGGGTAGGTCTACTTAAAATAGACACATTATTAGGCTACTTCATGTTCAGACTAGTTCATAAACACTAACAGCCTACATATTGGTGACTGCAATAAAGAGATCGATTTAGGATATTCGGTAGACACAGCTTAGTGAGCTATATAGACTGACATGTGTCCACTTGAACTGTGTAACCTACATAAACAGCCTGTGATTTGGCGTTTATAGGAAAACATTAACTAGAGAGCAAACAGTGTTGGCAGACTGTAAATCACGAACTGTAACTCTCAACACTGATGACACCACTGCACTGTTCAATGTAAGACGTTTATTGAGTTAATGTTCCTTAGTTAACGTCAACCTATTAGGGCATTAAATATACACAAGAGTGGATACAGTGTGGTAACGTTATGTGTCAACAATGTTACTAGTGATTCATGCTAACTTAAGCTGTCCTACATTCGTGCTCGTCTGTGGCTCCTGTGCCTGTGTCAATACCACCTCGAACTCCCTCCACCAAAGTCTCCCCAATGATGAAGAGCACCTTCTCCTCAAGGGCATCAAGGTGGACAAACCCCCCGCAGGTCTTTCTTTATCTCCTTGGCCCTCTCCGCACCTCTCTTTTTTACTGGGGACCTTATTGACAGCGTCGCTGTCTCTAATTGTTCCCCCGACAGCAAACATTGCCTGCGCATCTTTGGCCCACCCTCTTTTCTTATTCTTCGCAATAATCCCAACATTATCGAGTCTACCCAACTGTAGTTTTTATCTATGCATTATTTCTTCAACCATTACATCAAGCTCCTGTCGGGAGAAATTTGTACTTCATTTTCGAAGTTCTTAAGCAATTAAATAAAGAAATGTTAGTTTTCTTAAGCAAATATTAGGGAATTAAATTTACGCACTCTTAAGAACTTCCCAATTTTTCCCTTGCGATTATGCTTATGTTGTATCTATGAATGTTTGTGAATCTGGGCCCACTCGGCAGCTCCTGGTCAATGAGGCCTTCCTCCTCTGCATCCATCCAATAATGAAATTCCTGACAGAACCTGTGATTTCACATGTTTTCCATAACTACATATTTTGACATTTCAGAAAACTAACGTGATCTAGGTTACGTCTAACAGTATGTTTCCATCATGAACCAATTTGATTTCGGACATCTGACAGGAAGCGCATCCGTCCATGTCTTCTAAGTTAGCACTAAATCTGTCTCTCACAACATACTATCTCAGAAAACAAACTGACAGTTTCAGTAACTTGTTAATGTTAGATGTTATTTCAGTGATAAACTATTATCATATAAAATTCAATGTCTCCTTACCTTAGTCAATCCACTGGTGTTTTTGCGATACAGCAATGATAGGTATAGCAAACTCGTCCGTCAATTGTAACTAGTCCGTCACCTAACCAGCAAAATAAAAGATAACTTTACCTAATTTGTACAGCTAGAACATACATAAACATGCAAACTAATTCTAGACAACAAACGTCATATAAAATACAGTTTTTTTTATGTAATTGGAAATAAATGTCATTAAAAGCAGATGAGAAAATTACAAAGTGCAACGTAATGCTAGCTCATGGTATGCTACTGTAGCCTCAGCAACGCCATAATGTTGGCTCTGATGAGAAAGCATATTTCTGTCATATAACCTGATTTCATGACTAAACATTGAGATCATGACTAGAAACATTTTCAAAAACATTTTACCTCAGTTTATCCAGCTGTGGTTTCCTGTCGATGTAAATGCCAAGAAGTGCAAAATTGGTCATTGGACAGCTGAGTTATAGAGAGTTTGGTCATCGTTAAAAAAAAGCACGAAATTAGAATGGGCGGGCATGTAAGGGTTAAGCCATTGTCATGAGCGGGCAGCGCTCCCTGTTTTCCTGTCGTGTCTGTAATTCTCCCTCTCCCTAGTGTATCCTGTCTGTAT
>JAOEHI010004295.1:0-10127 GCA_025447815.1 Percopsis transmontana | reverse complement strand
GTGATTCATACAGAACAGATGCTTGACAGATAGAAGACAACCCCACCCCCCACCCCTTCCAGTTGGAGATTATTATTCATATTTCTCATATTTCGTCACCCAAAAAAAATGGTAGAATATACAGTTCAGAAGCCTTGGCTATCTGGGTTCACGATAATAGTTTTCTAATGATCTTTACTGCTTCAATGCCATCTGCCGCTGCTTTATTGTTTTCCAACAAAAGCATTTTTTCCAGGCAGCGTTTTGACTGTTTATCGGCTTTGTTCTATGAGAAGCTTTTCAAAGTGGATGAAGCTGGATGCTGGAGGGGCTTAAGAGGAGAGAGGACACACACACAGACAAAACAGAAAAGTGAAGAGGCACTACACTCACGCAGAGAGAGAGAGAACTCACACAGCCATGGATGGAGACACACAAACACATGTATACAGACAGAGACACACTTGTTTGAAATTGCAGAGGGATGGTTAAACAAAAGAAGACAGAATGAGCAAGAGAGAGAGAGAGAGAGAGAGAGAGAGAGGAGGGGGGGGGGGCATCCCAACAAAGAAAGAAGAACAAATCAATGGCGGCACGATAATGATGATAATGAATTATTTCCTAGCCAGCTATAGAGAGTTAGAACAGAGGGATAAAAGCAGTCCGCATGCTGCGTCGCTAACAGCCCGGGAGTAGGGGGTGGAGTGGGGGTGGGGAGGGCTGTGAATTATGGCAGGCTGGAACAAAGTCGCAGCCCTCGGGACACACGATTGGTTGGACAAGAAAGGAAGAAAGGAAAGAAAAAGAAAAAACATGTTTAAAATAATTGAGCTTGCAGGAATAAGAAGAGAAGCATATGAGGGAGATGGGATGAAGACATGTTGGAAAGGGCAATAGGGGCACACCGAAGCCCCTGCGGTCCCCGCAACGCATAGCTTTACATCTATACGGCTAATTAGAGAAGTAAAGATGAAATTAAAAGCGCGCTAGAGGGATATGGAAGATGGGAGAAGCCGGGAGAGGGATTATTCAATGTGTGTAATTACAAGAGATTTTAGGCGCGTGCAAGAACAGCAAGCGTGTTGCCAATCCGACGTGATGGCGTAATAATCTAAAGTGTTCCAGGCACGGGGACTACACATTCACCAGGAAATTTAACAAGTGTGCATTCCCCACTAATCCATTCAGCCCCTGCTTCGAGGACCAGCACTTAAAAAATATGTATTATGAGCACAATCTGTACATTATCCCAAAAACCTGACCTTCGCTGAAGATTTAGTTGGCTTTATCCTTTCTTATAATTTATTCAATTTCGGCGTATAAACTTGCTAATGGATCTAAAGTGGCAATAGAAGACAGCATATACAGTATATAGATTTCCACTGAAATAATCTACCATCATCTTGGTGTTTCATATTCTTTAATAGAAATTCCAGTCAGAGGATAACAGCAATTCCCATTCTGTGGCTGCAGGCTGCTCTTGAGAATAGCTGTTCAAAGACCGTATCTTTATGCCACAAGTTCCCGTGTGACAGAGAAAGCCTCGTGTGAAGCAACGCCATGCAGGCTACTCTGTGAGCCCTAGTCCTTCAGCTGACCTCATCTAAACCCACAATTCATCTCATTTACACAGACGTTAGCTTCCCTTAACAGGCTCACTGCAATAACTGTAACTAACCAAAGTAATGGCACAGTAGCTACTGTAACTCTCTATTATTGTGAATGTTGCTAGTAAACTGGACTTAAGATGATCTATGCTTTTAGTAAGCAAAAAATGTGATCAATGCTGGCCCCCAGGGTGCTCACGTTCTCTTACTTTGCTTTGGGCACCAAGCAGGGAGGTTCTCCCCAGCAAACCCATGTACTAAACATGGGGAGAACATAAAAACTAGGGCTAGTACAAACAGGTACAGTACCCTGCCACTGCAAGGCTACATACAGTATAGATCACAACTGTGGGCCCATTGAAGCCCCTGGAAACATGCAACCCAAATAACGACTGCTGGTCAGACTTCTTCTCAGGGCTGTCTGGACACCGTTTGATTGACAGGCCCCTTCCAACACATAAAAACGTCGCGTGTTCTGATTAGCTCATGATTACAGTGTGTCACAGATTAAACATAAACCACACATTCAGCCCTGCAGCAAGCCAGTGCTGAATCCCACCAAGGCTGTTTTCATTGCGGTTGGCTTGGTGTGCTTTGGGCTGAAATGCCGATGTGAACATGACAAAGCAAAAGGGTACTTAGATATCAGCTGTTATGGCAGAGTAAGCATCGCATGGGCCTAATCTGACAGATGTTTAAAAGGCCAGGCGCTTCACTGGGCCTCAGATGTCTTGTACATGGAGTGTGCCTGTAATGCCATTATACATATTGATGCCCCAACCTCACGTCCTGTCTATGCTCTCCTCTCCCTCTCCTCTCCCTCTCCTCTACGCGCTCCTTTCCTGATCCCACTGCTGTTACGTGCTGTAATTAAGGTGGCCGGCTGAATTGCACTCCGGGCCTTTCTCCTAGCTGTCCCTTCCTCTCAACTGAGCCTGGTTTTCATCTTTGCCTCCAACTCCCTCCATCTCACCCCCTTTCATCTATTTGCCTCCTCGCCATGCCTCTCCTGTCCCTGCCTCACTGGCTAAGTGCCTTGCAAAAAATACATACGATTCCAACATTGCACAGGCAGCCACAGTTGCCATGGAGATGGGGGGGTTCCCTCACTATTGTATTGAGGACAAAGAGCCATATGACCAACAGGCACAAGGTGTGCCTGTTGCGTGGCGTGGCTCTGTGTTTGTTTTAAGGCAAAAAGTCCCAGTGGGTACATTGAAATAGAGAACACACGCATACCACGCACACGCACACAGGTACAGAAGCAATAAACTACAAATCTCTCCAGAAACCATCTACAAGTGGTAATAATCCTTTACAAGATAAGTACATGTATAATACCATTGCATTAAAGCTACAGTATGCGTATTTTAGTTATACATACAGCGTTTCCTCTACTCCCTCTACTACTGTGCTGGGGTCTGCTCTGGAGCCCCTGGAGTTGGTTGTGGAGAGAAGAATGATACACAAACTGTTTAACATCATGGACAACAACTCCGCTGTAGCAAGGACCGTTACAGGAAGTCTTTCCTACCCACTGTCATCACCATACACAACAATTCCCCTCTGGGTAGGGAGAGGAGACCGTAAGACACATGATAAATGATAAAGGACATTATAAACATCATACACAACACTATAAATCTTAGCAAGTATTTCTTTCGTTTTGTAAATAAGCAAATTTGTACATTACATTACATGTTTAGATTATATTACATGATATATGTTTAGGTTTTGGTCTGTACATTTTTGTAATTTTGTAATCTATGTCAATTTTGCTGCTGTAACACTGCAATTTCCCCTCGGGGATCAATAAAGTTTCTATCTATCTATCTATCTACTCCCGCTCTAATGTGCAAGTGTGGTAAAGGATAGGAGGGGTGTGACCAAAGCTTCTCCCATAACTGTTAGTGTAGCTAGCTGGCTCAGGCTAATTACCTAGCAATACAGCCAGCAGCTTTAGGAATACAGCTGGCACGCAGAGGCTGCCAGGACAGGATACACTGGCAATTACGCATGATAATCAAATGAATGGTCAGTAAGAGGAGAGGAGAGGAGAGGAGAGAAGAGAGAAGCTTACAAGTAAATGAATAGGTGGTAAGGCGAGACGAGAGGAGAGGAAAGGAGAGGACAGGAGATGAAGGGGGACAAAAGGAGAGGAAAACTGTTTATGGTCGATTAAAGCAAAAGAACTGAAACTGGGTCGAAAAATAAAATAATATAAGGGTTTGGGAGGTTACGGCAGAGGAAATGGTCAGGTAACAATGGGTGGCAGGGTAAAAGAGGGCCCTTGTGGGAATGTTATTGTGAAAAACAAATGGGACCTCAGGTACCTGCTGCCCAGGGGACAACAGGCTTCCCTTGTAGGTGTTATCTGATTCTAGACAACAGCAGTTGCGTACCATGGCAGACAAAACCCTGTTGAGAGCTACTAGATTACATGAGGATATAAATAACCCATGTCACAGAGATGGTGGGTCCACTCATTTCACTGTGTTTGACATTCACATTTTAATAAGCACATGTTTAAAACCTAGTGACTAAAAAGGTAAACCCATTAAAACATAATGATGTAATTTGGGCTCTTAGGTTGGCTGACACGCTTTTTCATTTGAAAAAAAACAACCTTTTCTGGAGTGAATAAACAAAAGGTGACTTGCCGCTAACCTTTCATGGCATCTCTGTACAATTTGAATGCAAGCTGATGAATACTAGCCTGTAAGGAAAGTAAAGCTAATAATAAATCTGTGCAAAGGGTGGGCTAAAGCACGCTAAAGGTTTTTGTTCCTGGTGAAGACAGGTGTTGACTGACTGAGACTGTGTTAACGGGACCATTTGAGGGCTGTAATCTAGTGCCAAGACCAGTTATCCTGAAGCCTTACCATGAAAACATAAAAGGATAGTTGAACACTGAAAACATGCACACAATCTGGTAGGTACAGTATGCGCTTCCCTCTGTTGCCTTTCTTAGCAATGAAGCCGAGAGGAGTTTCTCTTCCCACACTTCCATTCTCCTCCACTGTATTGCCCCTTTAGCCTCTTGATTAATTAGGCAGATCAGCCAAGTGGCTATGCCCGATTCTAATCCGCCTATTGGAGTCACGAAAAACAAACAGACCCCGCTTGAGGGGGAGTGACGGACAAAGGGAAAAGATAATAGTGACAATGGGAAATAAGGAAGGGGAGAGAGAAAGGGTCCGAGTGACAGAAAGGCAACTACTGAAGTCCATCTGTTCTTCGTGCGAAAGTCCTTGCCCTCTTTTGTCAGAGTTGTAGCTGGTAGGTGAAAAATCAGGCTGGCAGATGAGACTGTAGTTTTAAGCATTCATTAAAAAGAGAGAGAGAGCAACCTGACACCACAAGAGCACAAGAGCACAAGCGCTCCCTACCGCTTCTTGTGACAGAGGGCTGATTAAACAGAATCACAGATTGCTGTCTAACCCCAGTTCTCCCAAAGGCCTTGCTGTGACTGGCAGGGCGATTTCCCACAACTCCCTTTGTGGTTCCATGCTGCCATTTTGCCATTATGTCTTTGTTTCTTGCATTATCAGGCTGTGCGTGTAAGGCTCAGTCAAATTTTAGGCACACAACATCTTAATTAACTGACATGGACACAACTATAGCTGTAGTCTCATGTATCATGTGTTTATTTCTGTTCAGTTGCTGGATGAAGATTTTCTCTTGGTTCTGCTGCCTTCTCCAAATCACTCCTCAGGTGGCACTTTCTCCTCTCTTGCCCCCCTTGATCCCTCATCTGTCAATTTGTTGAGGCGCTGATATAAATGTGCATCGTGGTTTCTTCAATATCCATCTAGATTAGCTACGATTGAGACCTGTGCTACAGCCAACATAGTGCTGTGTCTCATTTAAGGGGCTGCTACTGCAGCAAAATGCCGTGGGGAGCAAAAAACGTTTTCCCATTGATGGCCCATAGAAAACAAACACCTCTAAGAGCAATATGAAGGTTTCTTAAAAGCCGCACAAGTTGAGGCTTCATGTGGCTTTGTTTGTCTGTTTTTTATGTTGTGTCCTCTGATGTGTTGACGTTGACTTTGCACTCTGAGCTACTTGCACATTTTTTTCCAATGCAGGTTACACTGCAAATGGCTAATAAAGTGAATCTGAATCTGAATCTGTAAACAGTTGCTGATATTATAAAAATGTCACTGGGTTCAATTATTTTTGGAATTCGGGACAATTAAGCTCCCCCACTCTTTGCTGGAATGTATGAAGGGCCACCATTTTTACGTGCTAGATCTTATAATACATCCATGGTAACAGCAAAAGTAGCTGTTTATGCTGAGAAGTTAGATGCACAAGGGATTGTGCATCTAAGTATTCTGGAGTATTCTGGAACGAGACACTTGTTATGTAAGCATCTTACAAATGCAGCCCTTGAAGGACGCAGACCCTGAAATGAGACACGCCTATTGTGTAGTCTAGTACAGTGTCACCTGCAGAGGCTTGCAAAGGCTGTTTCACCTAACATAACGAATGCAGTATATGTACCTCAGGGCAGCATGGAGTTTTATGTACATGTATCCCCAAAGGAGGCCTGACCTTGTTTGACTGTAGCCTATATATCATATCTGCAGGCTAAACAAGCCTCGTTCGCCTATCTGCTTTATGCTAATGCACTACAGCTTGGTAACCTGTAAGGTTAATGGGTTATACTGTATCTGTGCTCCTACACCAGCGTCAGCAAGACAAATTCCTCCGTGCTTATTTTTGTAGGATTGAAGGGATCCTAATGCTGTGCGTACCGGTTGTGCTCTGTTCTGCTAGCAGTAATGTAAAAATTGGAACCATAAACCGAGTGAAATCCAAAACCATTACCAAACCAAGATTCATTTAAAAGTGCTTACCGTGTTATCTCTGTCCTACAATACACCCCGTGGTCAAGAAGAGGATAATTATTCATTAGCGCAATTCTGCAGTAATATAAGGTCAGTTATTGCTGCATAGAGATGAACCTAATATAAACTGCCATTAAGACAATTGTAATAAGACTAGCAATTTTGTGGAATTGAGGTCTTACTCATGTACATTTATTTATTACATTTTCAGATACAGTATAATATAAATTTTTGAATCTGTAAACGTGTTATTATAACCCTGTAATATAATAATAATAACTTCAACATTTTTGGAAAGAAAAAATGGCAATTTACATTTTCAGCATTTAGCAGACGCTTTTATCCAAAGCGACTTACAAATAATAAATTTGTCAACAGCATCATGTAACAAGGTTACTTCACCTATGCATTTGCACAGCATTACTCGAAAGTGTATTATTCGCTCCTTAAAACAGTTAATATTTACAATAATCTGAATGTTTTGTATTTATCTATTTATCTATTTTTTAAGGGAGGAAAGGAGAATATAATAAGGATTGTTAGTGGGATTAGTGCTATGAAGTAGAAAGATCAGTGGCCGAGGTACCGAGATGGATGTTGAAGAGGTGGGTTTTAAGTCTCTTGCGGAAGATTGGCAGTGACTCTGCTGTTCTGACCGCTGCAGGAAGCTCATTCCACCGGGCTGCGCGATTCTTACGCGCCGCTTGTAGCGACGGAGGTGCCAGCCTGCCAGTCGAGGTGGTAGATCTAAGTGCTCTGGCTGGAGCTTGGAATCTTATCATTGCTTGGAGGAAGAGCTGGACAGTTCTTTTTGCTGCCTTGTAGGCCAACACTAATGTCTTGAATCGGATGCGGGCTGAGACAGGGAGCCAGTGAAGGTCTCGGAAAAGGGGGGTTACGTGGGAGAACTTTGGTTGGTTGAATACAAGACGGGCTGCTGCATTTTGGATTCGTTGTAAGGGTCTGGTAGCAGAGACCAGTAACCCGGCGAGTAGAGAGTTGCAGTAGTCTAGACGTGAGATTACTACAGCTTGCACTAGGAGCTGTGCCGCTTCGTTTGTGAGGAAAGGCCTTATCCAATTCAGTTGGAGAAAATAAAACAACAAAAAACAACAGCACTCTGAGCCAGTAAAGGCTTGAATAAGGCAAGGAAAATCAATACGAACACAATCGACTCTCAACTAAATCCACTGTATTAGATTTGTGGTCAAGAAAATGATCAGAAGTTGACAGCATTAGAATAGAGCTGTGCAAAATGGGGTCCTTGTCAAGGCGAGAAAAACAACAAAACTAAGTGTAGGAATAAAACAGCTGCACTAGGCCAAGGCTTCAGTTTGAATTAAATAGAATACGATATAAAACTGTTCCAAAGTAGAATGATGCCTTTAACAGAATTTTCCCCATTCAACTCTCTAATTATGACTGTATTCCAGTGCCTCCTGCTTGCATTGTAAATTTCCACTCTACTAAACACACCTGTGATTTCTGGCTTCACAGTTTCCCCGGCCAATCACTGGGGAGGGAGCTAACAGTATCCCAGGAAAACACACTCTCACACGCACGCACACACACAATCGTGCACACACATATTCACCATCATCATTACCCAGAATAGCAGATGCGCCACTCCAAAATAACTACTCCCCACGGATATTTTTTTCTCTGCAGGCCAACAGTTAACCTTGAGTGTGAACTGATCAATAGCTTGTTTTATTGGTCCCAGCCCACTCCTTGTCCTGCTTGTCAAACATTAAACACCTTGACAAACCCTCGGCCTAAAACCCCCCAGCAGGCAGGCCCGCAGGCAAGTAAATACCAGGCCGTACCGGTTCAGAGTCCATCTGGAAATCGGGATAGAAACTAAACGAGTAAAGGCAGGATAAGGCTTCCACTAAAAACTCTCACTAGTCGAGTTAATAGACCTTAACTGACTGAATCCAAAATGGCCAAAATGGCCGCCCTCCATGCTTGATTGATCGGCTTTTTTGGTTCAGTTCACCCTTTTAGGTCTAGAACTATTTGGCTATAAATTATTAAGAGACAACATGAATGAACAAACGATAGAGAGATTAACTATAGCAAAAGTAAATCGTGACACATTTTCTCAAAAATGTTTGCTTTGTTCTAGAACAAAGTTTTCCCCCTTTCACTACATTTGTGAAACAGACAAACAGGTTGTGACAGACAACAAATCACTTTGTTGTTATCGGCTATGCGCCAATCCGCAACTCAACTCCCCCCCATTATGACACTAATCCTTCACTTCAGCATCATTTCCGTTTAATGAACGTTAACAAAATGTTAAATGCGTACAGAACACAGCCAAGATTTGAGACACATAAAATTGATATATGAAGCACGTAATCCAAATTTTTAGAAGACCCTGTAATCTACCTCTATCTTGATATTTTAGTTATTTTGATATTTACAATATATACTGTACAGTATATAGATGGACTTTCTGAGTCAGAAATAATATAGCTGCTTTACTGGCCCACTAATAACAAGACACAGTGTCAGGAACACAGGGATAAATCATCCACCCGATTCAGGAGAGCAGACAGGGTTGGGACCAAGAGGAGAGTGGTTAAAAGGCGAAGGGATACTCACGGAAGGCCGTGTAGAACTCGTGCAGTGTGAGATGTCCGTCATTGTTGTAGTCGTCATAGCGGAGAAGGTCCTGCATGGTGCACTCCAACAGACTGTCCTCAAAGTGCTCCTTCACGGAGATCTACGAGTGGGAGTGGACACATGCACGTGAGAACTGACCCCCTGCATGCACGCAGGCACATGTACTGTAGCTTGTACACAGCCACAGCCAAACATAAGCACACACACACACACACACACAAGTCAGCTACAACAAGACAATTAAGATTTTTGTCACTCCTTATTGTAACCTTTAAACTACATTTCCACTTCCTTTTATCTTTCAGTCTTCCTGCTACATTTTAGCTAGGCTTTTTGCTACATATCTATCTACTGTAATATGACCGAACTAAATTATATGCACTTTCAGCGGGTTAAATTAAATGTGACATTTTTAAAGTGAGACACCAGTTAAAACATTTGAAATTACATTCTCACAGCTAAAGGCAGTCCGTATTTTCGAACAGGGACATCTTTTAAAGCACTTAAACCAAAGATTTTTCAATGTCATAAAAACTAGATTTGTGTATGAGTAAGTCTATGAGTAATTACACATTCCGCAAACGTACGGCACACTGACTTCCTGCACTTCACCAGTAACTCTAAGTTCTAGAGCTGTGTCCATGACACCATGTTCATAGTGAATTAATCACTGTCACATCAATTCACAGCCTGGGGTTGCTCTATCAAGATTGACTGGGGGCCCACTGCATGAACTAAAATTATTAATTAACAGATGAACACCATGCCATTTAACCATTCTGAAATGTTTACAATTTAAAGTCGTTCAATATTTGTACATAAGGACAAGTCTCTCCTAAAGCTCACAGTTGACAGTTACTGAGAAATTGAATTGAACGTGTTTACTTACGTGATGTGAACACCGTGGCATTTAATTTAACAAATCTAAAATGTTATTCGAAGAGCATATACATTAGCATTTATGATTAACCTTCTACCAAAATGAAAAACAAATAGTAAATATTGGTTGATACCACCAGCCTAGCTGTATTGACTCACTGCAGATATATATATA
>JAOEHI010004294.1:10872-37833 GCA_025447815.1 Percopsis transmontana | reverse complement strand
ATTGTTCTATTACATGGAGCAGGTAGGGGTTAGGCATCTTGCTCAAGGATGCTTACAGGTAAGCCGACTCTTGGGCTTGAACTCACAACCTTCCGGCTGGGAGTCCAACACCTAGACCACTAGACTATCCTGCCCCCTCTTGTGTACGATACAGTGTGTACCTGTGTAATATGTTTGTGATTCCAACCCAACCATGGTGTGCACCATAAGGAGGGGGGTTAGAGCGATTCCAGTGGCCCTCACAAACCAATATTGTTATTATTATTATTATTATTATCAACATAATTAGTAAGTTCTATCATAGGGCCCAACATTTCTAACAGCGCCCCTGTGTCCCAGACAAATAAAAAGGAAGGAAGTTCTCTCTTACCTGCAGCCACATGACCAGAGGAAGGTCTGTGTATTTTGCAGAGTTACTGTGTGCAAAATACAGCCACCAGAACATGTGTGCTCCATCACGCACCTGTACGTAACCCCATTTTTCTTTACTGGTTACTGGACTGGAAACACCTGCGATTATTATAAGTTATTATAAATTACTTGGCACTGGTATTCAGCAGGCGCTACATGTCCTTGCTTACTTATAGGTTAGGTATAAATTAGAAACCTCTTCAAAGCAAGTTTCATACTTTTGCTTTCAGTTAAACCGACCACTTATGTAAACTACTGGTTAACTTTACCTAATCAGCAACTAATTCGTCTACTTTTATATCGTTGTTTTTTATTTTTGCCCCAGTTTTACACATAGGCCTACCTGCATTTATGAACAAGACGATGATCGCTACACTTAAAACCAAGTGTATTTTCATGTGTCCCATTGTTGTAGTTCAGAAGAATCTGCTGCAGGCTTGCTTGTGACCGAAAACCCCTGCCTTCAATCACGTGACCGAAAACCCCTGCCTTTAATCACGTGACCTTCGCTGTCAGCTGACCTGCAAGAACAACGAATGAAACTGTCATGCCACTGTCTATGTCGACTGAACATGTGACTAAACAATTGTAGATGTCTATTCACCTTTGAACTGTCCTTCAGTTGGGAAAAAACTATGTTGACAATTAGATTGGCAATGTCAATTGCTCATCTGACAAAACATTTGTCTTTGTCAATTAAATTTTAAATTGTACTTCTGTCGTCTTTTTGCCCTCCCTGTCGTTCTCATGTGTCGTTTGACTGTCGTTACGCATGGCGTTTGACCGTGTCGATATGCATGTCGTTCTAACGTTGTAATGCATGTCATCCTGGAGTTCCAATAAAACTGAATCAAGGCGGTTCTTACTGTTTTTTAGGACTACTATTGTTTGTGGTCAAAGAAATTTGCCAAAGCAGTAGCGGTTTTTGGCACGGGCGAACCGGGGACACTTTTTCATGACACATGGGGGGCGGCACGAGCACTTAAAAAAAATAAAAATCTAATATTTCACTGTGTGGGGGTGGCGTAATTCAATGTAGAACCTCCACTGTGCCAAAGCCGTAAATAAAGAACGTTTGGACAACTCTGTTTGAACTGGTACGCCCTATGTTACAGGTCAATCGACACATCAGAACGCCATGCGTAACAACACAGTCAATGAGCAATTAACATTGACAATCTAATTGTCAACATAGTTTTGTCACAACTGAAGTATGGGTGTTCAGTCGTTGTTCAGTCGACATAGACAGTGGCATGTCAACTTAATTTTGGCACAAATGGTACCCCATACAAATGGAACCCCATAATTGTCAACATAGTTTTGTCACAACTGAAGTATGGGGAAAGGTGAATAGACATCTACAATTGTTTAGTCACATGTTCAGTCGACATAGACAGTGGCATGTCGACTTAATTTTGGCACAAATGGAACCCCATAGAATCTGAGATTTTCATGAATAAGGGCCATTGTATCTAATGATTTCTAGGGCAATGTAGCCTATAGCCTTATCTTTGTGGGTGTTCATCAATGATGAGAAATGATCTGACGTCTATAGTTTATGAACGTTTAGTCATCAATGTTTTATTAGACTCAGTAGAAATAGCATTTCCTTGATACCATTGGTCTGAAATGTAGACTATCTGTCAGTATTTCTGAGGGCGAACTAGTTGGTAGGCTATTTCTAAATACTGAAAAAATACAAAATTCTGCCAAACTCGATCAAAGAAAGCATTTTTCCACCTTTTCTTGCTGTCAGAATATGATTTGAAGTGTCTTTACGGAGTGTTACAGGTTGAATGCATTATTCGGAAGAACTGATTGTGGCTGCCAAATAGACTAATGCATCCTCTGATATTTCATCTTGGGTCATTATTGACCAAATATTTACACCATCGAGGCAAAATGGTACAAAAGTATATGCTGAAAATTTGGTTAATAGAGAAATAGAATTACAGTGTGGATGCATTTTTCGCCAGGAGTGTATAGCATTAGGCTACCTGTGATATGTCAAGTCCTACTGTATCTTACCAGTGTTAAGTCAAAACACCCCAAAATATGAGCTGGTAGCAGTGTTTGACCCTAAAGTGTCTGAAAAGAACGTCAGGAGGTGGATACATTACTTGGCAAAATAGATTTTGTCCCGGCCGAGATTTGCATCACCCTATTTTTTCAGTCTAGAAGAATGTTAAATGTATTTTATTTAACACTCATCTGGGTCGACTCTGAGACTCGAAACCTTAACCTTCTGGCTGAGAGTCAAACGCTTAGGTCACTAGCCTATCCTACCCGTTATACGTTATAAAAAATTAATTTCAATATCTCTAATATCCATCCATCCATCGTCATTCGCTTATCAGAAGTCGGGTCGCGGGTGCAGCAGCTCCAGCAGGGGACCCCAAACTTCCCTTTCCCGAGCCACATTAACCAGCTCCGACTGGGGGATCCCGAGGCTTTCCCAGGCCAGGTTGGTTATCGCTAATAATAATAATCAATTACACTTAACACACTTATATAGTGCTTACAAGCTACTTAAAGCTCTTTACGTGTCACATAGGGGGGGACCCACCACCACCACCAACATTTCATAAATATAATCTAAATAAATTAAAATAAAATAATATACCTTCTCTTTCCTGCTCTGTTAGAATAGCTCTTAGAAAATTAAGCACTTTGGTATTAGCGCTGTTAGCAATTATTTTGAGGATTGATATGTTGGTAATATGTTGTAAAATGTACAACTAAGTTAGCCCTTATGACATGCTGTTGTCATTATTCTAACAGAATGTTGTTTGCTTACTATTACTGGTGTATGACCTATTCAGATAGGCCTATTGACAACAACAAAAAAAGCGTCTGCTAAATGCTTTAAACGTAAATGTAATATCACCTCCAAACCAGTAGTGGGCGCTAACGCACTTGAGTTAACATAAGAGCCATAAACCCCCACGCTGTTTAAACGCAATGGCTGCCCCCAGTTCAAACGCTATCCGTGTTCGGTTGTATTTTGACTATCCACCACCCGCTGTTTCTGAATGTCGTATGTGTTGGGTACTGGTGGACCTGAATAAATGTCGCGTAGTTGGGGATCTTGAGAGCATCATCCGGGATAGATTTGATTTCGGGCGCAAAAGCATCTTGAACTTGTATGTCGAGGACTGCTACCTTCCCCACACAGAGAGCATCTTTGTGGTGCGTGATAATGACAGCATCAGGTTGGTACGCTATGCTCTAGTTGGAATCCTGCTTTTTATGACATCATGAAAACAACGTATCAATTTATCGTACCAAAGATATCTTGCGGTGAATGTAGCCCGTGTAAAGAACGTAAGAGTGGCCATCGTCATTCTTTATGCACATGTATAGCAGGTCAGGTCAGTTAACCAGAACTTGTGTATTTCGTGTTTGACAGGGTGAAGGTTGATAGTGTTATTCATGTGAACGGGTGCAGCAGTCAACCTGAGACCTCTAGAAAGAAGAAGAGGCAGAGACAGTCGGGTGAAGATGAACAACCAGCAGAGAATGGACTGAGTCTGGAGAGAAAGAAGAAAAGGAAGAAGGAAAAGTGTGATGAGAAGCAGAATGAACAGGCGTTCTGCGACAAAATCGTCACAGACGCACAAAGAAAGCTCACAAAGAAGAAGAAGAAGAAGAAGAAGCAGAAAGACTTGCAGGAAAATTGTTCCACAGCTACGCCCACAACTTCCTCTACCAAAAAAAACGTTACCCCTGTAGGCCAGGCAGCCAAGTCCACCAGGAGGCCACCAGACCCTAAACCAGCAGACCAGTTAACGGCAAAACAAGTTAACGACAAAACTAAAGCCCAAGAGGTGTCCTCTGCCTCCAGCGACAGCAGCAGTGAGAACGATGAGGCTCCCAAAAAGACACCAGCCAAACCAGGCCCCAAAATGCCTCCTTCCTTCCCCGCCCCCTCCAGCGTGCTTCCTAAACTCTCTGCTCCAAAATTGCAGCCTGCCCAATCTTCCTCATCAGACACAGACTCTTCCTCAGACGAGGCCCCTGTTATGGCATGCCTCAAAAGCCAGCTCAAAAACACTTCCTCTCCTAAACCCAACACCCCCACAGCTCCTAAAGCGGGGTCAGACAGCAAGAACACCCCCTCCGCCTTGCAGCCCACAAACTGTGCTCAGAATAAGGCGTCTGGCAGCGTGGCGGGTCATCCTGAAAACAGCTCCGATTCTGACTGCAGCTCTGAGGAGGAGATCAGGCTGGTGATCAAAAAACCTCTCCAAGGGCAAGGCTTAGGAATGCGGGTTGCCCCCGCCAGGGACACGCCCCCCAGTGAGCCATCAGGGAGGGGCCGCGGGTGTGGCAACGCCAAGGGGGTGGGAGGTGGTGGTGGTGGGGGCAGGGGCGACGGAAAAGAGGGCCGTGGAGCCAGGGGCAGGGGGGCGAGGGGGAGAGGTGCAGAGTTCTGCTACAACTACGATAGTGGCCATCAGCGCAAGCAGATATCCTACCACAGCGACTCATCGACCAATACCTCTGTGGTTCTCCAGGTTTGTAACAGTACCCCTCCTGCTGTAAACTATCACATGGAGGTTGTGCTATAGTTAAAGGTACGCTCCTCAGTTTGTGTCTGGAATTACCCATGTGGTTGAAACCGGTGAAGACCTGCTCCTCACCTCTACTCTTAGGTCTTCCATAATGTTAAATGTTGTGTGTGTGCGCGTACACACACCAGGTGTATTGTATGAAAGGTGTTCATTCCTCCTTGTGTCCCTTCTCCGGAATCAGGCTGAAGTCGCCCAAAAACGGGACTACAGCTCTCTGCCTCTGTTAGCGGCTCCTCCACCAGTGGGCCAGAAGATTGCTTTTAAGGTAAAGCTATGATATTGATGTTAATTCATACATATTATATTGTATATCATTGTACTTATTCCTGGCCTGTAAATGTCTTCTGTTCTTAGATTCATATTCAAAATGATTTGCCTATTTGTAGGTTGTTGTAGCTTGTTTTAGCCCTGGTAATAACGCAATATTTGCACACTATCTGGCATCTGCAGTTAGGTCTACTACCTCTCTAAATGTCTGCTTATATGTTAGAGAAAAGTAATATTAATGCATTATTTTTGAACTGACGTGTAAAAACGGGCTCAATACTGCTTTAGCAAGTGACGGATTGTTCTGCTTTTCTGTTAACACCTACTCTGTGTGTGTGTGTGTGTGTGTGTGTGTGTGTGTGTGTGTGTGTGTGTGTGTTTACAGCTGCTAGAGCTGACTGAGAATTATTCACCGGAGGTGTCGGAGTATAAAGTGAGTCACACAAAACCCATTGGGAAAGGTGTAAATCTAGATTTTCTGCTTCAGTATTCTAATATGGTGGTCAAATGTTGTACAGTTGATGCGAAGTTGCTACGAAAATGGGTCTATAACTAAGACCTCTCTTGTCTCAATCGCAGGAGGGGAAGATTGTCAGCTTTGACCCAGCTACACAACAGATTGAGCTGCAGCTGCTAAATGTTTCTCATGGTACGATTAATAATAGACCACCATCTCACTTAACTTCATCTCTGTACATTTTAAGTTTAAAAACTGGTGTATCAATGAATTCCGAGACTAAGAATAACAACCTGCCATTTGATGATTCAAAATTGTGATCTAACATATGTTGCTTTTTATAAAATGCTACAATTCTGCTAAGGAGTGAACCATTTGATGAACATAGGGACCCCAACTAGCTCGTGGCTAGCCTGTATTCCATTAGCCTATGTTTTCTATAAAGTTATCAAGTGTTTCCAAAAAGAACAGAATGTGTACATTCATTTTGGCTCTCTATTGAAACAAGAGTTCAAGTTTAACATTAACCCTCAACCCTAACAGGAGTTTACATATACAGTGTCTGCCTAGATAGCCCTTTACAAATTATTTGCAGTAGTTATAGAATATTGTTTTAAGTTGAACATACAGTCTCTTCCTCAGCTCCAGTGGAACCTGGTAAGTTTGACCTTGTTTATGAAGACCCTGATGGTTCAGAGAGAGTGGAGTATGCTGTGTCCCGAGGGTCCTCGGTAAGTCGCGGGCAACGCATGCATATTTGGGAGAGTGTTGACAGGGCTCTCGATGTGTTGTGTTCATACACGCATCAACAGAATTTCTTATAGGCCTACTAACTAAAATTACTACTCTTCAATGTGTTCATGAATGTTACAAAAAAATGAACGTTAAATCATTATTGTAATATCTCAATAAGGCATATATAGCACCAAGGACATATATTTATAAGACAACCAGATTGCCACTCCAAAAAGATAATGAAGTAAATGTGTTTTATGTGTAAAGAAAATGTTTCCCTTTTCACTTAGATCTAATTTAGAAACCCTAAATGTCCCTTCCACTGACGGTTCCACTGCTTATATAAACCTAAGCCTGTCCTTGAGCTCAGGTTTAATACCCTTGCCTGCAGTCTATTCAGTCTGTCTCCTTACCATTTTTAACTAATGGGATTTTAAAATGTTGTAAATTGTAGTCCATCTTTATTTTGTATTCTCTACAGGTGGCAGAGCGCTGGGATTCCCTGTTAGAGCCAAGACTTATTATTTAGAATCCCAATATGGGGACAGACTTAAAACTGGAATTGTTGGTCGCAAGATGGACTGATAACTGTAAGCTAGACACACAAGCACATCATGTGTTTTGTGTTTTGCTAGGTCCTATGACTGCTCCAGTCCTCTTCATTTGTTTTTATGTAGAATAAGATTCTTGTCCCCTCCCGATGGTGCCTTCACTTTGGGCTAAATAGAAAGGAAGTAGTCAATTTTTTTTCTGCTGCATAAATATTTGTCAAAAGAAAGGAAATGGCTACTGAAATTCAAAGGCACAGCTTGAGCACAAACATTTTAGATTGGTGAAAAACACAGTATTTTTATTTTGGTTATATTATGACAGGGTGGGAATAAATGATTTTATTGTTTGTAATGTGACTATATAATTGTTGAATAAATGCCCTTGTTGAATAAATATAGTTTTGTAAAAAAAAATGTCCATGCCTCTGTGGTATATAAGTTATGATTAGACTACGTTTTATTTCCCTTTATAAAAATAGACCTCCTAATGTTATGTAATATCACCTTCCTGCGTGGTGTTTATCACCTCTAAATGGTCGGTTCCGTTCGTTGAGGGGAGGGGAGGGGAGGCGAAGGGTGAGGGCGACCGACGTCACAGCGGCGGAGGACGGGAGCGATGGCGACGACGGAGCGCTATCTCCCGTCTGTCTAGTATTAACAGTTACCGACGAGCCGGACCGTGCGATGGAGGGGACTGCTTTCCCAGATCAGGACCAGCTCCTACAGTTCCTTAAGAAGCTTAAGGAGGTATTCGATGCCTGTGACGAAGACGCTGACGGTTATATCCTTGTGGAGCGGTTCGTGGACCTCGGTCTCCGGTTCGCCCAAGGGGATGAGGTAAGCATCCTCACCGGGGTCAACCGAGAATTGGTTTCAGAATGAATTGATCACGTTGAGTTCTTAAAAGCCTTGTTACACAGCTGGTTGACCGTATTAGCGACAGTCGATCCATCCTGGCTGTCAATAGTTGCTCAGGTTATTTGATAGATAGATAGTTAGACGTGCAGCAACCCGTTTTTCTCGCAGATGACAGCGCTCAAAGCCATAGCTACTGAAGTCATCATAACCAATAATAGGAAAAAAGCACCTGCGTGTGTCATATGTAGCGTATGTATAAATGTTTATAGCTGCCTGTTTAAATGCTAATGATCAACATTTTGACATGGGTTAAGAGAAATGGAGACCTTAGTAGGGGACAGCGTGGCAGTCCATCTTGCTGGTTGGCAGTGGTTCTAGTCACATGTCTGGCACGCAGACAAAATGCGTTCTGTTTTGAGAGAGATAGGTCACCTTTTGGTTATTTTTCATAAATTAAAAAAATAAAAATAAAATCCTCCCAGATCCAGCTGGGAAAGTTTTGAAACCCGATATGAAGTTCCTCTGAATGTATTGGTATCGTGACTGGGTCTCTCATGTCTAGTTCAGAAGATTCATATAATTTCCTCAACCATTAGTTTCTTTAAGAAGGACTCGATCACATTTCTCCCACAACAAAGTTATGATCCTCAGAAAATGTGTAAATGTATTCCTATATAATATGATTATATTGCTATAGAGACTGTAATTTTCAGACAAATGGATGACAAAACCAAATTATTAATCGATGCTCCTCACAACTCCAATCTAAACAATCTGTTCAGACAAGTTTAATAGGAAGTTATAGAATCTACATTGTGACGAAATGTGTAGACATGATTAAGATCCAGCCTGTTATAGAATATAGATGCATGGTTACATGTGTTTCTATGCCTCTATTATCCAAGTGTCAGATCGTCGTAGAGCTCCTGGTACCCACAGCTAAAAATAACAGGAACCTGCTTTAAGAGGAAGCTACTCTGTCTCTCTCCTCTCTCCTACTGTGTCCCTGCATGCTCTGTCACCATGGCAATGGCAGCCTCGCATGCATCAGTGCAGTGGTAGACCAGTGATAGGCTAAGGGTTCACCAAGGGAGGTACGCCCATCTGCCGCAAACAACCTATCAGGGGTCTCTTGATACAACACTATGCCCTGTCTAATTATACAGCACCTCCAATTAGAGCCAGTCCTCTGTTGTGTGGTGGACTGAGAGCTCAATAGTCTTTGTGAAGGAAAAAGTAGGCCAGCCCAAGAAGAAATATTGTTTGTGTTGCTAACCCTTTGTCTAAGTGAGTGAGTCCTCTACTGTAGCCTCTATCATCACAATGGCAGGACAGTCAGAAATGGCCTGCTATAGGCTCATGAGTGAGGATTAGGACTATTTGCTGAAATAACCTACATATTTCACCCAGGGTACCAGGCATATTGATTACAATTAGAATTTGATTCCATTATTTATTAGGCCCACAATGAAAAAGGTGAGGCGGTCTCTCCTGGATTGGCAGCAGTGTTTAAAGTCATGCAGGGGAGTTAGTAGCCTACTAAAATGTAGGCTAATTGTAAGTCGCTTTGGATAAAAGCGTCTGCTAAATGCTTAAATGTTCATGTTTATGTTTATCTTCGGCACAGTACACTAACAGCTACATTTAAGCACTGCTAATGGGACAGAACTGCTAATGGGACAGAACTAATGGGACGGAAAGTGTGTGTAAATGTATGTGTGCAGGGGCTGGTGTGTTTGTGTGACGATGTCTGTCTGCAGATGCTGTCGAGGCACAAGTAACACCAATCCTCAGCACGGCTTCCTTCATCTATATTTCTGGACTTAGCTGCCCTCCCTACACCTGAGAGTGGCTCCCAGTCTGTAACCGCAAGCTAAATGACTATTCCACCGTTTGCCAGGCGTGGTTGAGTTGAAGGGCAGATAAATGTTGCCCTGCAGGAGAGCTGAACTCTATCAGTGTTAGAACCATTGTTCTGGAGCAGTGGTTCTCAAAGTGGGGGATGGGACCCTGAAGGGCACGGGGAGGATTTAACCATTTGATTTTTATTAGTCTTAATAAAAGGTGCATACATTTTCTTAGTGGTTTTTGATTAATTTAGGTGTAATTCCTCAAACAATGTCAAACATATCAAAACACAAACTAGAAGTTACACCAAGAGTGGGGCTAGCCAAAAAGGACAATTTATGACTTCATTTTATTAGGTTGTTGAAAGTTATGTAAGGCAATTCATGAGAGCTGCCAATATTTATGTTTTATGATGTAGCTAAATACTGCAGTGAAAATCGATGGCTCTCCTGTTCACACCCTCCTATTGTTAAATTTAATTTTCATTCATACATTTGCTTTCTATTTGAAATTAACAAATTTAGTATTAATTAATTAATTAGACATTGTCAGTCCCATTTTTACCACCAATTCCACTGTTCCTCTTTTGGCGCTGCTTTACCAGGGAATATATATACAGTATATTGGACCATCCTATATATTTACTCACTCTACACAGCCCAAAGGTTTTAATTGTAATTGTTTTACAATTATATAAAATGTGTCTGATATTCACATAACATTCTTTAGCGATCTCATCTAGTACCTGGAGGTGATCTTTGTATGAAAGAATAACTAAGCGTGTGAAATACAAATATGCACAGGTATTGGTACAGTAGGTTTGTATTTGTGGTAACCTATTTATTGATCGCATATTTCAAAACATCTGCCATCGTGCAGAGATCCAACCATGAAAGGAATTCTATTTTTGTCCCAACGTTACATGAACATGCTGCAGTAGTAGCCGTGATGTTTTCTATAAAACCAGCAGGGGAATGGTCCGCACAGTGAATTTTTAATGCTTTATCTAAGCCTATGTGGAGCGACTTTAAAAAAGGCTTTGGATGAGCTGAGAAAGATTGCCCCCTCATACCAGTCCAAGGCTGACGGTAGACTGGCACATGGCTTACATTGGAATTTCAAAGGCAAAGGCAGCTTAACGTATCCCTCAGTTTATTAAAAACCTAAACAAGTAGACACCAGCATTTCCTTTAATGAAGGATTTCTACTGGCTTAGCCAGTTTTAATATTATGCAGATTCTGATTGGTTAGC
Organism: Percopsis transmontana; assembly: GCA_025447815.1. Lineage (NCBI taxonomy): Eukaryota > Metazoa > Chordata > Actinopteri > Percopsiformes > Percopsidae > Percopsis > Percopsis transmontana. The sequence goes on along the minus strand of JAOEHI010004294.1, from coordinate 26,880 downwards.
TTGTTTAGTGGAACCAGTTATCTTGGGGGAAGGATGGTCTACTCTAGTGGTCTAGGTGTTGGACTCCCAGCCAGAAGGTTGTGGGTACAAGCCCCAGAGTTGGCCTACTTGTAAGCATCCTTGAGCAAGATGCCTAACCCCAATCTGCTCCATGTAATAGCAGCATGTAATTTGGATAAAAGTGTCTGTTAAATGCCCTAATTGTTTCTATGTGTTCACTGTTTAAACAATGTGACCCAAATACATGTTTGGGTTCCCAGGCACAGACTAACAATAATATACTCATAACTCAAGTTATGTTACAACATAAGTGTGTTAGTAGCCTGCAGTAACAACACAACACAAATTCTAACACATGGACAGAGATCGCACCATTTTTTTTGGGGGGGGGGGGCTCATGATGACAGCTCCAAGTCACACTTGCAAACCGCTAGCATGTAAAACACATTATCCATTCCATTCCCTTCCTAGGTTTAGGTTCATCTCCCTCACCAGTCAGCCTTTTTCACAGGTCCTACAGAACTTGGTGTCTCGGTGACGTGTTAGGCACAGTCGTGCTTCTCACTTACGCACATCAAATAATGCATACATAAATAGACCCTTTTCACACCAAGACACTCTCAACTTATACGTAAAACACACGTGTGTAATAAGTTCTCTCTGCTTTTTGACAAATACCCCTTCTTACAGAAAACGTGTGGGTGTAAATCTGACATACAAAATATGAATCATTGAATCAACATGAGCTCCTCAGAGCTACTGTAGAAATACAATTGTCTGTTGATCTCCTGGTTAATGTAACTTGGGTGCCAAATGATAATACTCACATATTCCTGTCTGTCTTGTCTTTTTCTGCTCATCCCTTCCTGCAGGTGAAGAACCTGACCAAGGTCCTGGATCCCAATGCTCATGGGAAGATTAACTTCAAAGATTTTTGTCATGGAGTGTTTACTATCAAAGGTAAAGAAAGAGGAAGCAAACCAGAGATGATGTGTAAAGACAGACAGGTGTTCAGATAACTGATTAGACCTCTTGAACCACTGACTGGGTGTGTACACACCAAGCATGTGATTGGCTTATATGATTTGTGACATCAGAAATGGCAGCATAGGGCTACCTGCCTTAAACCTCAGAACAGGTCTCATCAGAAACTTACTGTACAGTTTTTGTCTGGCATTTACAAACACACCATTTTTATGTGAAGGCGAATTAATTGTTAACATTAAATGATATCCTAACCAATCAGCAGTGTCATGCATAAATCTAACCTTTAGAAGCATTAGCATGGTGTGTTTCTTTGTTGCGTTTCCTCCCGTTAATGCCAGCACACACCAGCCACCATTTTGGACGCATCTAGTTAAATTTCTTTATGTCACATTGCAGGCAATAGATGACATACACGTAAGCCGAAAAATAGGCATGATGGTTCTGTTTTCAAGAATATTCTGGACCTCATCCTCTTATCCTGACCTCAGACACTCTCAAGGATACCTATTTTATCCATTATTCCCTTCCCCTCCTTTCTCTCTCTCTCTCTCTCTCTCTCTCTCTCTCTCTCTCTCTCTGTCTCTCTCTCTCTCTCTCTCTCTCCCCCCAGGCTGTGAGGAGATGTTTAAGACAGTGCTAGGATCTCGCAGCAGCACCCCCCGTGGCCAGCCGTCTGTCACAGACAATGGTTACATCTACCAGGTGAGACCCAAACATCAGACCGGGTTCTCCAGTCTCTCTTAAAACAAGGTTACACTGCAAAGGTGAAGACACAAAGACAACAGTAAAACTGGATGCTATCAAAACACACTGATTCAATTCAATTCAAGTTAGATAATGCGGTGTTACATGAAGTTACACAGAGATACCACAAGGGGCTCTTACCTGAGAATCCAATATCCACCATAGAAGAAGTCAGGTCAGGTGTGGCAGCTGGCAGGTTGAGTGGTCACTTGCTATCTAGCCGAGCAGCCCCACTGAGATGTCTTCAAACCAAATTACTTTTGTGAGTACAGCAACCACTCATTAGATGTCACAAAATGCTGGAACACATACAGTGAGTGCTTTAGATTGTGTTAAAGGGCCGTGAAAATAAATGTTTTTTAATAAATTTTTGTTGGATGAGCAACATTTTGACACAACAAATACAAAGTGTTTGTGAACATTACAACCTTACCATTGTATGCATTTTCTCCATGTTTTAAATGTGAATTGACTTACCAGTTAGTTGAAAATATTTTTAGTTCTGTTTTATTTAAATCAATCATTCAGTTTATTAAAAAAAAATGTTACTTGATTTACAGCAGATTATTAAAGAAAAGTGGATTTACTCAGAAATTAGTGAACTAATTTCTACTCGTTTTCACTTTGAGTTCTGTGTTTTATGATTCTTCTAAAGTTTTCTCCAGTATGGATTTTATCAGTGTTCACGAAAAAAGGTGAATTAAATATGCCAGACAGATGTCATCTTAGAGGTGACATTGGAGTCTTGCTGGGACCAGTTGGCTGTTTGAACTGTTATATTAGGCTGCTGAATGCTGTGTGATCCCACCCAGTCAGTTGAACTGTACTTGAGGGAGAGAGAGAGAGAGAGAGAGAGAGAGATAGAGAGAAAGGGAGAGAGACACAGACAAAGAGAGTGAGATTACTGCCTGCTTGTTGCAGTCTGCAACTTCACTGATGTCACTGCAAAGGGACGGCCTAGCTGAACAGTTGCCTAGCAACAACCGGTAGAGGGAGAGAGAGAGAGAGAGAGAGAGAGCGAGAGAGATTTGTCGGAGGTGTGGCTTTGTCCCGGCAACTGTTGCCAACGCCGGAGCATCAGTGTGTGTCGTGTTCAGTGTGGATGAATGACCTTCCATGACAAATTGTGTGTGTGAGCTGAAACGCTAGTCTGCTCTGTGTTTGGGTGACACATACTGTATACTGGTGGGTACAGAGTAGAGAGGACACACGTGGGACCTGCCTTCGATTGAAAAGGTGTGTGTGTGTGTGAACTGTAAGTAAAAATATATGATATTAATATTTAATGCATACTACTGCATGTACTGTATTTGGACCAATAGTGGCTATCACTGTATAAACTTGTATCTTAAGGTAGGGGTGTGTGTGTGTGTGTGTGTGTTTGTGTTTATGGCTTTCTATACATAGGAATTGTTCTATATGTTTGTAAGTCTTTATAGATTTGTTAAAACTCCACCTGTATAGAATGGGAACCATGTGCTTAGTGAGTATTATATAACCTTAGTGTCTTTCTAACTAGCCATATTGATACAAAAATAATACTGTAATATACACTGCAATGAAGGGAACACGTAATCATCACAGTATAACACCATGCCAAATAAACTTCAGGGATATCAATCTGTCCAGTTAGGAAGCATGAGCTTTTTGTTCTTACACACCACACACACACCCTTTAATCCCAGACAGAAACGTGTATAATTCATGACAATGAATGAACGGTATGAAGCCATCCCAAAGAAACTACAGTGTGCACGCGCACAGACACACACGCGCACACGCAAACACAAGTGTATGAGGACAGTAGAATAGAGAAATTGTTGCAATTTTCTTTGCATTTTAACATTTTGGAATACGCCAACAGGCTACACATTCCCCACGGAATATCCAGACAGGTGCATGCATCATTAACAAGCACATGTCCACATGCGCGCACACACACAGATCTAGGTCATGGTGTATCCATGTTCTACCTCTGTGCCCCCCTGAGAAGGTCCCATTTCATTGAGTAGTCCATCAACCCAGGAGCTGTCTTTTATTTAAAATACCAAACTCATATTTTACTGTGTTTAGATCATGCAGGTTCATGAAATACCTGCCTACCAGTGATTCCATCTCCTTCAGGCTGAACGAGTTAGTCTACAGACTGGGTCTCAAATATATTAAACAAGCTAAAATTAGCCTAGATTAGATCAAATTAATTGGGTGAAATTAAATTAAATAAAACTGCAAAAATTGACTGGCCCTGTATCAAATATAGTTTAAGCTCTACCTCAGGCTAGACCTATTTATTTTTTAATTTCTGTGTTTGTTTAGAACGGCGAGGCCAGGCTCGCCCCGCCCATCATCATGTGCACGCGCCCCTACCCAGAATGCAGTGCGTACCAGCAGGGTGGGGGCGATGTGGAGTGCGACATGGACAGCAGCACTGACAATGAGGCACGAGGTCACAGGTCAGTGTGACATCACTCTGGTCAGTTAATCTGTAGGACGAAATTAGCCAGGTTATTTCAGTTGAGTAAAAACAAAAAATATTTATTTTTTATTTATAAATATATTTTATTTTATTTATTATAGTTTTATATTTATTTTGACAATGTTTTTAATAAAATGTCCAGAAATGTTTTTTGTTGTGTTATGGCTATTTATATATTTAATACATTTCGATGCTGTATCTTATGCCATTAAAAACATAATGCTATTAAGAAAGAAACTTTGTTTCTTACCTGTCTTGGTGTGTGTTTGTATGCAGCCAGGGGCAGCTGATTGGCTCGTCAGCTGCGTCCGTCATCTCGGGGGAGGAGCAGTTTGAGGACTACGGGGAAGGAGAGGATGGCGACTACACTCCCAGCAGCCAGTGCTGCCCCGACAACGACGAGCCCGGGCACCGATACTCTGACCTGGCCTCCTCCCAGCCCTCCAGGTGGGCAGGATATATTACACCCAAATAATGACATATACAAACACACTTAATCAGTTCCAACCCAACACATACCATTTGGCTTTTGAAGGCACTGTTCGTTGCTTGTTTTTAATTATTTATTTTTTATTTCCACTCCTGTGTGTGCGTAGTGCTGTCCAGACCCCCAACAAGGTGTGTGAGCTGTACAGTGATGTGTTGGACGTCTACTGTTCTCAGTGCTGTAAGAAGGTCAACCTGCTGAATGATCTGGAGGCACGGCTTAAGAACCTGAAGGCTAACAGGTACACACACACACACGTGGAGGTGCACATGGGTAACATGTGGACAAACACATATACAGTACTATGCAAACATTTTAGGCCGGTGTGAAGTAAGAATGCTTTCAAAAATAGACATTAACAAAATGCTAATTGAGTAAACAGAAGAAAAATCTAAATCAAATCAATATTTGGTGTGACTACCCTTTGATTTTAAAACAGCATCAACACGTCTAGGTACACTTGTACACAGTTTTTTAAAGAACTCGGCAGGTAGGTTGTTTCAAACATCTTGGAGAACTAACCACAGTTCTTCTGTGGATTTAGGCAGACTCAGTTGCTTCTTTCTCTTCATGTAATCCAAAACAGACTTGATGATGTTGAGATCAGGGCTCTGTGGCAGCCATACTATCACTTCCAGGACTTCTTGTTGTTCTTTACGCTGACTATAGTTCTAAATTACTTTGCTGTATGTTTGGGTTTGTTGTCATGCTGCAGAATAAATTTGGGGCCAATCAGATGCCTCCCTGGTGGTATTACATAATGGATACAGGAGTGTTGGGTTGTGAGTACAGGTGCAGAGTACACTGAACACTAGTACAACTAAACGAACACTAAATGGCGACAACGAGACTCAACGTTTAAAACTTTAGCTCTTGTCATACAGCAACAAACAGAATAACCAACAAAGACGAAAACATAATTCCCAGCATACCCCACACAGACACAAACAAGTGCACTGAATGAGTTATTAGGTGATGGGAGTCCGGTGTGTAGCTGGGTTGCGTTGGGGATGTGGATGGCTGCAGACCGGTGGTTAGTACCGTACACCGGTAAGGAAACAGGACTAGATGAGGTTAGCTGACTTTTAAAATGCGGAAAAACTACTAAACTCAGTGAGACCGGGATGACACTGATATGGTCACAGCCTACGTCGCAATCTTTCATAAATAACATTAGCATGAATGTACACTCTGTCGGATTTTCGTTGTTTTCCCCTTAGCCATTAGACATGTTTGGCCAAGTTTGGCTGTTCCTCACCCAGTTTTATTCCTCTACACAGCAGTTTGTTTCAGTTAATGATTGTGTTTTAACGTACATATTAAATTGGTGATCATTAGCACCTGTTTGGTATAATTGTTTAACACCTCACTATATGCCTGCAAAATCCCTCACTTTGTGCAAGTATAACTAGAAGAATTTATTCTGTTTTGAAGGCAAAGGGTGGTCACACTAAATATTGATTGGATTTAGATTTTTCTTCTGTTCACTCACTTTGCATTTTGTTAATTGATCAAAATAAAAGCGTTCTTACTCCTACCTACAACTTTTGCACAGTACTGTATACTGTACATACACACTGCAATCTGCAGATTGTACAGCCCTAATTGATAAATGTATTAAGTCAATTAATCTGGAAATTCCAAAATGCACTAGTTGCAATATAAACAATGATAAGAACGGTTAGCTTATGGTCTCTCTGACTCGTGTCTGTTTCTCTCTGTCTGTCTCTTTCTGACAGTGCAACAAAACCGAAAAAACACCAGAGCACTGGTGCAATAATACTCAGATTAGCTCTAGCACACACATACACACACACTTTCCTGACTCAGCTCCTATATCCAAAAATGAGATGTTTCCATAGAAACTGTATTCCATTCCAGGGGGGGTGGGTGTGTGAAGATTTGAGTACATTAACATCCTGCGAGGGTCTGCAGTAGGGGATTAGTTAGTACATTTCCACTAACGGAGAATATTTAGCTAATAATCAGAAATGAAGCAGCAGATTAAGCAGATGCTGTTAACAGACCTGTTTATCTTCTATTGCAGTTCATCTGTACTGCCCCTAATCCCAATTCTAGTTTCAAAGCACTACACAAGATCACACTTAACCCCCACCCACCAGTGAGCATACATACGGACCTGCTTCATGTATTCAATAACTAGATGAACCCCATATCATATGATTTATTTATAATGTATATCCCAAGTCTTACTTCCATCAGAATGTTTGTAACAATATTACTGAATATAGGGAGCCTGACGTTTGACCCACACAGGCCTCCGTACCTCCAACCAGGGGATTATGTCATCCGATAAAAGACAAAATGGAGAATATGTACTAATTAGAACTGCTAAATTGCCTGTGTGTGTGTGTGCACTTACAGGGACAACCGTTCTATTTTTTTATACCATCTGACCTGATTGTAACAGCTTTCTAACTATAATTTGCGTGTGTGTGTATGTGGCTAATAGTGTGTTCTCTCCTCTGTTCCAGTCCCAACAGGAAAATTTCCAGTACAGCATTCGGACGGTAGGTGACCTCGACACTTGTTATCAGTTTTGCAAGTATCATCATTATGCTGGTCTTATTTAGGTCCCCTGCTCTCGTTTTCATCATATTAGGATCTGCCACTGCTGCTTCGTTTATAATAGCCATTTATCTTTATGAATTCATTATTTACTTGTCATAATGTAATAAATATATACAGGGAATTGTTGGTGATTCTAGGTTATACAGAGAGATAAATATTTGCCTATAAATTTAAAATGTCTAATCGCAGAAATGTTAAATAATTATAAAAAAAAATTATAATAATCAAAGCGTTCCGATGATTTCATTAAGCAGTATTGATGATTATTTTATGTTGTACTACTGCATAACCACTAAATTCATGGTCTCCTCTCCTCTCCAGTCAGTTGTTTCAGGCCAACCACAGTGTGTTTGGCTCCAGTCAGGCCAGCAGTACAGAAGACCTCTATACTGACAGCATGGACTCCTGTGACCTGGACATCACAGAGAAAGTACACACACACACACAGCAATAACGCTAATAACGTTGCCTTTAAGCTACAAACTGTAACTTTGTCATCCAAATAAATTTCAATTTCAATGTCATTTGTCAATAATAATGTTTCAGCCTACTGCCTGTCAATGAACGTAGTAATGGCTCCAGTCGGAGGCTAGGCAGAACTCAATAGAGGAAAAGCGCCCCCCACTGGCCCACTCTGTCCATAGCTGTATGGTTTTGAATGTATCACTTACTACTTACTGTAGGTGTTGCAAACATGACCTAAACTGGAAAGTGGCAGAATGTAGTGTTACAAATATTCAAGGCAAAACATATTTTGTATATATACTGTACACAAGCATATACATTGTTTTCTATAGGCTGTTATTGCCCAGGTCAGGCTGTGATGTGTTCCAGGTTAATAGTTCCCATGTAATCTCAGGTCAGCTACCTGGAGAAGAAAGTCAGTGAATTGGAAAGCGACAGTCTGGCCAACGGAGACATCAAGTCTAAACTCAAACAAGCCAACACACAGCTGGTGCACAGGTACAGTACATGCAGACACACTATACACACACTACACTGTAGGTATGCATTTATGTGTGTGTGTGTGCTTCTTAGTGCTTGGCTCCAAAATGTGTGCACATACGGTGTGTGTGTACTTCTAATGTGTATGTGTGTCTCCAGGGTCCATGAGCTGGAGGAGCAGGTGAAGGATGTGGAGGCGCGGGCGGAGCAGAACCTGGAGGAGGAGAGGCGGAGACACAGAGAGACCTACAGCAAGATAGAGAGAGAACACAACACGCATATAGACATACTGAGCAACAGGTAAACACACACACACACACACACACACACACGCCGAGATAGAGAAACAATTGAGCACACACACACTTTTATTTGACCTTGTGCGCACGCAGGGTTTTACAATTGGAAGAGGAGAATGGAGACATGAAGTTAAACGTTTGTCGACTAAAGTCTCAGACAGAGAAGCTGGACCAGGTGGGTCACAACTGTATTTAACAAAAACACCACTTCTATTGAGTAACGCTGCACAGCATGAGGGTTCTAGTTAGACACTTTAAACCTGAGGGTTCTAGTTAAACTGTATTAACCCAATGGTATAACTTGATAGTTCTAGATCAGGGATAGGAAACTGGCGCCCGGGGGGCCTGTAAACATCTCCCAGTCCAAAATCTACGAAGGGCAACTGCCTTTTAAGATACCTTATTTTGGCCGAATTTGTAGGCAGCATCATATGCATTCTTCAGGGATAATGATAATAATAAACCTCTCTTCAAATATGTGTCAATTTTCAGGCAGTTATAAAAACTAAGCAGCTAGCTAAAGACTAGAATCACAAATGTGTGAGAACAGTAAACAGTTTGGCATTGTCAGAGACGATTTGGCAGATTTTTCATGGGCGCAACAGACATACTCAGCTCTGCTGCTCATCCCACAAATGTGGAACCATTTAAAAGGGAAATAATCAGGCGTTCCAGTGGTATAAGATTTATTGCCAAGAAGCATTGTTACAACAAAGAAATAATCTACCAAACACAAATTTCCTTACTTTTTGTGCATAGTTTAGTTGGACATTGTTAAAGTTGGTTTGCTGTCCCTCGTTCCTTCAGGAGAAACAGAGAATGACGGACAAGCTGGAGGACACCAGCCTCAGGCTGAAGGATGAGATGGATCTCTACAGGAAGATGATGGACAAGCTCTGGCAAAACCGACACGAGTTCCAGAAGGAGAAGGAAGCCATGCAGGAGGTGAACACACACACCAAGGGTGCCAATAATGCTGAATCATTCACAAGGAGTGTAGACACTATTAGAGTTTATACATCACTAACAATTACAATTAGGTCATTTAGACTTACAATTACATGGTGCTATTACATGGAGCAGATAGGGGTTAGGCATCTTGCTCAAGGATGCTTAAAGGTAGGCCAACTCTAGGGCTGGAACCCACGACCTTCTGGGTGGGAATCCAACACCTAGACCACTAGACTATCCTGCCCCACTAACAAGGTGTGTAGACCATACAGGTTTGTCTACCTCTAAACATCCCTAAGCAAGATGTCTAACCCCTATCTGCTCCATGTAATACTTATAGGTTTATAGACCACTAACAAGGATTATACACTAATGAGCTATATTAGAGAGAGTTTATACAGTATATCAACAACAAGGTTTACAGACATTAATGGGGTATATAGACACCTCATGAGGTTTCTAGACACTGAGAGAGTTGATCTATCTACTGAGATATATTGACCACTAACCAGATGTGTTCTTCAGCTGATTGATGACCTGCGGAGGGAGTTGGACCACCTGCAGCTCTTCAAGCTGGAGACAGAGCATCCTGGGAGGGGACGAGGCCTGGCCGAGTTCAACGCCAGGGCAAGAGAGATTGAGATGGAGCACGAAGTGAAGAGACTCAAACTGGTACGCACGCACACACACACACACACACACATTATTGACCCAGTAAGTCCGCGACGTGTTGTTATGGCGTTGTTTTTGTTGATATCGGGGATCATTTAGAAGCAGCTCCACCATATTGGTCAACTGAAATAGTCCTTTTTTTAGTAACTACTTTTTTTTTGCGCTACTGTAGTTTACTATGAGACTCTTCCAAGCTAATCGTTGAATGTCTGGGGTCACCCGTAATTTCTTTTCATCTCATAATTCTTCACATCTGTCACATTGGGATGTAGAAATGAACTCTCTCCCTCCCTCCATCTCTTCAGGAGAACCACAAGCTGCGAGACCAAAACGACGACCTGAACGCTCAGATCCTCAGTCTTAGTCTTTATGAGGCTAAAAACCTGTTTGCCTGTCACACCAAGGCCCAGTGTCTCGCAGCAGAGATCGACAACGCCTCCAGGGATGAGGCAAGTCTAAAGAGGTTGAAGCTATTTGCCTTTAGAGCTGGCTCGACCCTCTGTGGTTATAGTTCTGGTTAGTCTAGTTCACTGTCCTTTAAGAATCTGTAGAGTGCAAATAAAGAGGTACAAGGGTTTGGCTGGTATGTCTGGTATAAAATATCTAATTTTTGACATTAATTAATTTGGTCATTTGGGTTCCTGTCACATTGTGATTTCAGACTGGAGCATAAGCCCAGCCCAGACAGATAAGTGACACCAACATAGACTCTTTATTACAAAGAGCATTGGCCAGTCAGCGCTATGGCTCATTTAAAGTGTAATTTTGGCAACTAGGGGGTAGATTTGAGTGAACATGGATCTCTGAAAACTTAAAACACATATGGACTGCATAGCATGACCATATGTGTGCATGGGTTTTGGTGAAAGTAGTTCTTGTTAACTGGGATTTCATTGTGGCTGGTGGCAAAACAATGATTCTGCTCAGGCATTATGCATGTATACAGTACATATGCAGTGTATAGTACATGTAGTGTATACATTAGATTATGGAAATACCCTGGCCAAAATGTCAGGTAGTAAACTGCACCTTTTCAATACATGACCATATATTCCTCTCTTCCTCAGCTGGTAGATGCTCTGAAGGAACAGGAGGAGATTAACCTGCGCCTGAGGCAGTACATGGACAAGATCATCCTGGCTATATTAGACCACAACCCCTCCATCCTGGAGATCAAGAATTAAAACACACACACACAACATTGTGTGTCCATTCATCTCAGTCCCTATATTAACCTATAAGTGGCCAAAAACTCTCCAGCTACAACTGCTCCTTAAAAATGGTTTTGAAGATGCCCACACACACACACGCAGACCTTTATTAATCTGTCTCTGTTAAACAGTCTATGTTCCGCTTTATGCATCTATTAAATTATAATCAATTTTTTCTAGATTTTGGCACACCTAGACATTAACTACAGTTATAGGGTGTTATTAAGAAAGTAACACTTCAGTCCTAAGATTGTCAAATTGACCAGAAGACGGTCTTAGCAGCAAAGCCGCATAACTTTCTCAGTAAAATTATATTGTTTTTATATCACTGAAGATGATTTGATGTTAAAACACTACCTCTAAAAAATGAAATCTCAGTTAATAGTAATAATAAACTAATTTCCCCTTTTCTTGTGTCACTGCAAAGATTATTAAATGGCAAATAACATTATTTTGCGTTATTATTTTCCATTTAATTATCACAGCTAAAGCCGTGCAGTCATGAAGCACAAGTCACGGTGTATCGTAAATGTAAACTAAAGTTCGTCTGAGGAAAGCTGTTGATAAAACAGTGATGGTTCACAGGTCTACGCATCCATCTGCAACCACATTCTGTTTTCCCACGATGACACGTGTTTAGAAATACAATTGTCTTCCTCAGAGAGAGAGAGCGAGAGAGTGATGGCAGTGTTTCGCCTTTCACTGTGTTGAAGGTCTTTAAAGACAGACACCATCTATAAGAAGGGTAAACTCACTTAGTAGCTGTAGTAGTAGACACTGATGTTAGCTGAGAGCAGCACTCTTCTTCAGCACTTGATTTGGCGTAGATTACCAGACAGTACAGCGCACCGTATTTGTTTTCTTCAGTGATGGTGCCATTGGCCGTCGGATGGCAAGCTGCTTTTTTATACTGACTGTATTGTCTGTCAACACAAGACTAGTTTTGCTTGGTTGCACAAATTGTATGCATAGTGCTAGTGTTTTGTAGGTATTTTCTTTGCATGTTGTCACCATTTTTGTGCCTTTGCATCCGAGGTGTCGCTGAAACAATAGTTTCACCTGTTAAACATTGTGTGGTGTGTTTGTTTTTTTAAACAAATGATTCTCCACTGTTGCCATTGTGGGTAAACTTGCACTGTATGTACACGTTTTACTTTGTAAGGCATCACAGCTTTTTGCTTTTTCATACGTTGTAAATGTTGTACAGAGCCTAGTTCCTATTTGTATTTATGTGCCACTCGTTTAACTTCTAGAATTACAAGTACATCTTAATACGTAGGTTATGACAGAAATTAGGACAAAGTATATCTTATAGATTATCTATGTGTTCCCTGTATAGTACACTGAAAATAAGTTGTGATAGACAATATATAAAAGTTTAATTTTAAAGTAAAAAAAAATTATTTGTCATTCTTTTCTAATTAGTTTTTTTGCCATGGACAAGACCCTAGGTCAATCTGTAGATGCTTTCTCTCACAACACATATTACTGACTTCTTTGTCTTACACATGCTGCGGTTGGTGGCATGTTGTACAAATGTGTGTGTGTAAATAAAATCACTTGTCTTTCACACTATCACACTGTGGCTCTTTCTGTCTCCACCTGTGTCAACAATTTCTCAAGACAGAAATGCACACCTTGTGCTTCTACCATGACACAGTGGAAGGCTCCATTGAGTGTTAGAGGTTGGAGTGGTTGGCTAGGGCAGTGGGTCTGTTGAAATCATATCATAATGCATCTGGAAAGGCCCCCAAAACCCTAATTTTTATCTTAAGATCCAGGTGGATCAACAGATGTGTCAACTTACATACACGTTTCTAAACTGGTGATAAACTGCTTTGTCACACTACTACCAAAATTCAAGGACTTCAAACATTTATAGCGGATCCATTCAAGGCAGGTTGTGGCTATCATTGTAAACAACACTTTGATGCGTGACCATTAGAGGGCATAGCTGGACCAGCTGTGGGTGGAGACAAGACTTGAGTTCTTCCATTAATGTTTTAGGTGTTCTGTCTCAAAAAAATTGCAACTATTGAGTAGTGGTCCACGCAGTAAAGCATTACGTTTGACGTAAATCAAACGCTCTGGAATCCAGTAATATTTTTCAAAAGACTAGTAAAATGAAAGTAAAATAAATACAAGTATACAATGTTCAATCATTAGACTTACAGTATCTTCTTCACTGTCTGTTAGCTATAGGCTACAACGGCTATATTCATTCTACCTTGCTATTAGTCCATGTTTTTAATACTGAAACAATGAACGTGCTCTTTGTTTTTTATGATTCATCTTAAAATGGATTCTAGTATTTATACAAAAAAATCTATAAGGTCAAAACAACTACAGTCAACCAAACCTTCAACCTCCTTTTCTTTTCTCTCCTCTTACGTGCTCTTTCAATATTTACACGTGTTCGGCTTTATGCAAATTAGATGTCACATCAAATTAGATAGATAGGCCTATCAGATATCAAATGTACAGAAGCCTATTTCTGCCACTTCTGGAAAAAAAACGGTACCACGTTATAACGTGAAAAGTTTATTTTTTTGGCAATATCTTTTTCACGTTTTAACAATATATTTTCACCTGAAAAGTTTCACGTTCTTTCAAGATAATATATTTTCACTATATAACGTGATAAGATATTTTTATGAGCCTCGTAAATAGCCTATCTCTTCCATTCTCAACACACCTTTCCTCATTCAAAAATTTGCACTTAATAGTGTGAAAATATCACGTTATAATGTGAAATTGCATTTTCACGTTATTTCAAGATAAGATCTTTTCACGTTATAAGGTGAAAATATAACCCAAATAATAATTTAGGAATTACCTATTGAGCCTCTATCACTGTAACTACTTAATTTTCCTTAAAATTCATGTGAAACAGGCAGTTAACAGCCTTTTTTTATAAAAGGCTAAAAATGTTCAACCCCTCCACCACCACCACCACCAATGTTCAACCCAAAGTTACGCCCTTGTTTGTATGTATAACAAAAAGAAATGACAGAGGAGTTCGCCTAACAACTTCCTCCGTCTTCCTCAACGACATTGTTCCTTTCCTACTGATTCTTTGTATGTAGTGCCACCTTTCGTTTAGGAGAATATCGCTACGGCAGCTAGCAGTCTCGTGGAGTAGGCTATGTATTGCTCAATGGTCGCACCATTCGTCCTCGTCCAATACGACGACTATGTTCCAGCCATATTGTACTCATACTGAAATAATTGAAACGTAATAACAGCACGGAGCATATTTTAAAGGAAAGTAACCCAATAACAAAAAAGGGACGGTATTATGCCTACATAAAAGCAACTACAACACATTAATGAAGAGTAGACTATATGATTTGCATTACTTCACTAAGAATGGCTCTTACTGATGTAATTTGGATTTTTTTAACATTTGTCTGTCTCATATAAACAATGCCATCTACGGGCATTGTACAAAATCTCTGTGAGAGGACTGTTCGTGGGATGGGTGCTCGATTCTCAGCTAAAAGATCAACTTTGCTCAATCCTCGATATGATGTGATTTATTCTTAGGTGAAACTAATTGCTAAAAAAAGATATATTCTGCATGTTTGTGAACTGAATTAATGTTTGACTAGTGAAAAACTAAAGATCAATTATGATTAAACCACAACATTAAACCAACCGGGCAACCACCTGCTCCCATCCCCACGACTCTTCTCCAAGCCATTGCAAATGACATTACAATTAAGTCATTTAGCAGATGCTTTTATCCAAAGCGACTTACAATAACATGGTGCTATTACATGGAGCAAATTGGGGTTTGGCATCTTGCTCAAGGATGCTTACAGGTAGACTCTGGGGCTCAAACCTACAACCTTCCGGCTGGGAGTCCAACATCTAGACCACTAGACTATCCTGTACTTTTCTTGCCATTTCTTACCATCCTACAATTTCTTTATCACCTCTCTAATCAACTCTCCACAGGCTTGGTCCTAGCTGCCTTTAACAACCAAAGTCAGGCCACTGACTTTGTGAGGCCAAACTCCCTCAACATCAGAATTATACAGACATCACTCACAAGAAAAGCAACACCACTCCTGGGCTAACTTCTTCTTTCTTCCTTGCTCCATGTTAGGATCAGCTTTGCTGGTATTTAGGCTGTTAGAAATTATTTTGAGGGTTGAATGGTATGTTAATAGGTAATGAGTTGTAAAATGTGTTAGCCCTGATGACTGCACAACAGATGACTGGTATATGACCTATTCAGCTGTTGACAAATGTACTAATTGTAAGTCACATTGGATAATAGCTTCTGCTAAATGCTGTAAATGTAAACCACATTCAATGACATGGATCCAGAAGACACTCTTAACAGAAGGGGAGGTAGAAGACGTGAAACAATCATTAGCTCTTACAGAATCAAAAGGAACTGTTAGGACTGTTAAACTTTGTGTTAGAAAATATATGGTGAACTGGAGATCTCTGTAACCCCTAATATTTTATTACCAGGCAACTGTACCTGCAACTGTTGTGTGAGGCACAATATAATTTTGGTCTTTAACAACCAGCACTGTTGCTAGCACAATACCACTTCTGTGTTCATTCAAAAGCCCAAACAAAGGTCTTTCAACCCGTCCCTCTCCTATTCTTCCTGGTCGTCCTTCTCTC